>JAVSBV010163901.1:0-14322 GCA_033117975.1 Parotocinclus spilosoma | reverse complement strand
AGAACGCTGTCTAGTTATACAGCTGTCTACATAGTCAGTGCCTACATAGAGAGCTCACTAGGTTTTGGGACAGACCGCACAAGAAGGGCGATAGCCAAGAATGTAAAAACTACCGTAGCATTAGCCTACTGTCAATCGTAGGCAAAGTCTTCATGAAGATCATCCAATCACGACTCGGGAACAAACGAGACGAGAAGAACAAGCAGGGTTCCGGCCTGGTCGCGGGTGTACTTATCAGATCTTCTCACTCCGCCAGCTAATGGAAGAAAGAATACGATGTGGCCAATGGACGGTCCTCTGCTTCATCGACTTTAAGTCTGCGTTTGATTGCATACATTGGCCAGCACTGTGGAAAACCCTGGAGGCCAAGCACATCCCGCCGAAAGTCATCTCCATCCTCCAAGAAGCCTACGATGGTTCGACAAGCCAGGTGCAGATTCACAACGAACTGTCGAAGGAGTTTACCATCAGAATTGGTGTCTGCCAAGGAGACGTGGCCTCGCCGCTCCTATTCAATGCTGTGGTCAATGCCATCATGCGGAAAGTTTTCCAAGGAAGGAACGGTGTTCAGTTTAGTATCGATCACCATCTAAACGACCTGATGTTTGCTGACCATAGTGCGGTTGCCACATAGGACGACGCAGAAGCCACTGACATTCTTTATGACATAGCCCGTACCGCTGCACCTTATTGTCTCAGGATCAATATCAATAGACCAAGACAAAGGTACTGACGCCGGATGGATCCCCCACACACGTCCACCTCAATGGAGAGCAGATCGAGCAAGTAGAAGTCTTCAAATACCTTGGATCACTCGTCCAGGAGAAGAAAGTGGCGTCTTCAGCTGACATCCAGGCCAGACTTGGGCAGGCGGCTGCAGCGTTTGCCTCGCTCAACTGGTGTCTATGGAAGTAAGACAACATCGGAACAGCGACCAAGATCCGTCTCTTCCGAACACTTATCCTGCCAATCCTGCTCTATGGGTCCGAGGCATGGACTCTGCTCAAATCGGACATTAACAAGCTTGAGGCCTTTCAAATGCGATGCCGCCGACGGATTCTCAAGGTTTCCCTCCGGGACCATCTTACCAACAACACAATTCAATCAAGGTGTCTCAATCAACCGACCATTGAAGAAACGATCCACCAACGACGTCTTCAATGGTTCGGGCACGTGTGCAGGATGAGTGAGCCCAGGCTGCCACATCAACTGCTTTGGAGAGACCGGCCCACTCACTGGAAAATCCATAACTCAGCACCCAAGAAGACCTGGATAAAGCAGATCGAGGGGGATCTGCGTAACAAACGCCTGGATCGAATGCAAGCAAAGGTCGCAGCAATGGACCGGAAAGAATGGAGGAACGTCATTAAGAGAGCTCGGGACCCATCGGCACCTACAGCAGCGTATTGGCTTCGGAATCGCCCGCAGCAGATTGCCAGCTAAGGACCAAAGAAGAAGAAGAAGAAGAAGAACTCCCTTGTCATCACATTATCTCTTTTTTTGTCAGTTTCTATGCATGTTCTATGCCTCTCCTCAGCTGATTGGTACACCGCAGCACTCGTTGGGCATGGAGTGCATTTAAATTCTAGATGATTGCCTAAAGATTTACACTTTCTCCACTTCAATAATGCTGAGCGAGAGGAGGAGGATCTGTCACGCTAATCATATAAAAGTGCAACGCTGGGCAAACTCAGCCTTTCAACTGCTGACCAAAGAAAGAGGAGGAAGACTGAGAATGGTGGAAGGAGCTCATTCTTAAAACAGGGTAGAGTTTAAATTACAGAACAACAGCATAATAAATATTAAGTATTAAGCAGCAATGTTTTTTATCCGATAAATGTCAAAATGCTCAACAAAGATCAGATTAATACAAACAGTACAGTAATTAATTCAAGGGTAAACTGACTGTGTATGAAGATACAAATTTAAAAGTAAAACAAATAATTATCATCTGTCTAAATGTCAGGGTTGGCAGTTCTTTGAGTAAAACGACTATCTACTAATAGTCCACGTGTAAGATTATTTGCATATATGAAAAACCCTGTTGCTAACATTATGTTGTCATGCCGCTATGCCAACGGTTTAGGCAAATGCACCTTGATGAATGCAACCCTTTTAGAAGCCATGTTTGCACCAAAGGTCTGATTTTGAAAATTACAACAAGCTGGTATATTACAGTTAGAAGTTTCCAGTATTATAAAGTATGTGCTATTACTGCTCCTATTATACTGCTCATAAAATGAAATATCCCTTAATTTTTGTGAGCAGTGTACATAAGCAGCCCTTGTTTAGGAGTACGTGTTTATTCATCAAGTATAAATGGGGTATTTTGATACCCTTAAATGTATGCATGCACAAGTCCCTGGCCATGATGTTATGCTCACATAATTGAATTAAAGTAGGGTGCCTGGAAAATGCCAGAAAGAGAAATTTTCCTATTACAAACCCAAATCAGAAATAGTTGGGAGAGTAAGAAAATTGCTAATAACAAATAAATACTGTGTTCCTTACATTTACTTATATTTCATTGCGCAAAAGGTTTTATTCAATTCATTAAAACATTTATTTCGGGCTTGTAGTGCATTCTAGAAGAGTTGAGACAGGCAAATTGGGGCTAGTAATGACGACGTGATTTAGACAGGTACTGTCAACAGGCGACTATAATCATGATTAGGAATCCACAGGTCTTTCTTTTAGTTGTAAGTTGCTCTTTCTAAATTATCTGCTTTTCTATAACCGGTAAACATTAACAAATATTAAAGTAAAAGAATGACAGTAAAATACGGAGCAAATCAAATTTATTTCAGAAACTAAAAGGAAAATAACATCTGAATACTCCAGCAGGTAATGTGTGAGGGGGCCTATATTTTAGGCTATGTACAGAACATGGCTGCCTTCTTGAAAGCTGCCATACTGAATATATGGCATATCAAAGAAAACCAGAAATCGATTGCCACAATCAGATTTGCGATATCTCTTTTGGTTGAAAAGTCATGTGACTTTTGACTCACCATGTACATATGAATACTGTCAAAGGCCACAGGCTTTGATATACTGAGCATGCAACTACACTAAATATTCAGAGCTTTCACTAATTTATATAAGGGCAAAATAGTATTCTTGATTAATATTTGATCACTGAGCAGCCGTAGTGATGAATCATTAAATAGTCGGGCACCGTTATTGCACTATAAAATACTTGACTTTACTGTAGAGTCACTGTCCACTAGAAATTAAAAACAAATGCTGAAGACAACATATTACAACAATTAGCAGTAATAATTATGAGTTATTATTATACTTTGATTATCATTACTTATAGGTTGCTGATTTGAACCTTCTAGGCAGTCACATAAAAAAAAGAAAAAGAAATCACTGCAGTCTTTCCTACTACTTAAAAAAACATGTACACAAACCCTTTAAGTGCCCTCTTTACAGGACTTTTGAACCTGGGTAAATTACTAATTTCACATGTGATGATACTCTGATTCTATTCCTGTCTGGATTGGCCATGTTGGCCATTGGCCATGCCAGATGAGAAAGCATTATAAGAAAGAA
The DNA here is from genome assembly GCA_033117975.1 of Parotocinclus spilosoma. Lineage (NCBI taxonomy): Eukaryota > Metazoa > Chordata > Actinopteri > Siluriformes > Loricariidae > Parotocinclus > Parotocinclus spilosoma. The sequence continues at coordinate 10,764 of JAVSBV010163901.1, read as the reverse complement.
AAAAAGGTTTTGAACAATCAGACACATTCCCATATGAACAAATGGAGGCTTTAGAATCATTGAACATCTCAGAGATGAGAGGAGAAAAATATAATATAAAATAACAACTAGAAAGTGTTACCAATCTTATCAGACAGTTAGACTGTCTAAATATCCAGGTTCAGAAAAAATCCAAAGCACTTAAAAACTATCGTCTTGCAGGAATTTAATTGCCATCAGTATGCAAGAGTTTCATCACTTAGGAGACGTGTAAAATTCAATTACGGACACCACCGTTATGACTTAATCCAATATGAACAGGGCTCTGGTGCCACTTGTATGTCTGAGCTCATGGCTCATGATGAATGAGCTGAGAAATTAGCATGAAGAATTACTGACACAAGATCCTGAAAACCTTATAAAAAGCAAGGGCTCACTGAAGACATACGGTCTCTGCTGTTTACATACCACCATGCTATTTCTAGTATGTTTTAAAAGATGCAGATGCTTCATTCAAACACAACTGCAAGGCTGAATGCCATATGTTAAATCCTATTTAAAGTAGTATCACGCATGCAAAGAAAAGCATGTCTTTGAAATGAAAAGAATTTCTAAAGATAAACCTAACAGTCATCCGTTTCCATAACCTATCATCACAGATTCACTATACACCAAATTTCCTAATTGAATTAAAAAACACATTTTCTTCTGTGTGACACAGCAGCACTAATGAGGTGTCAGTGGCACAGAGCTTTAATCAGAGTTCATAAGCACTTATCATGATCTAAGTGCTTAAAGTTCATCGCAGCATTGCCGAGCTGAACAGGACAAGCCCTAGAGACCAAAGCATGAAACTAAACCCTGCAACTGTGGAATCTGGGGTATGCGTCTGACTACACACACACAGCCATTCATTCATGTGTATATTGCACATGCAAATAAATACAAATACATGAACCGTATGTGATATCTATACATGGATATACCGAACTACCAGTCTGTCAGGAAATAAGCTGCAAAACGTTCATTTCATTTTGCAAATAATTGTTTTGTATTTGAATCATTCAACCAAGACCAAGGTGGAGCTTCTTGGTAGCCACATTTTTATTTACAATCTTCTGGTACTTCATGAGTTCCATTGTACCACAGTTCCCAGGTACTTTAAGCAAAGCAGTCACATATCAGATCCAGTGGTGTCTGCTGGTCTTTCAAAGAGGGGAAGCACATTGCCAGTTTACACCAAAAAAAATATTATTTATATGTTAATTCTGCCCTCTGTTCCTTTTCAAGAATATATCTGTGACCCTATCGTACTAAGTAGGCATCATTTCCAGGCACTTAACCAGTGTCCTCTTAATGGCCAGCAGAGCTAGGCTGCTTAGACGACCTTAAGCAGTTGTGGGTGTAAGACTTGATTCCTTATAAACAGGAGAATCTCCATACCTGCTGAAATGGCTTTGCCGAAATCAGGTCAACAATTTTAGCATGGTCTGCCATTGTGTGCACCTTGCTAGCTGGCTAGATTACTCCGACCCGGACAACAGCATAAATGACTGATTGAACAAACTAACAAAACAATATTAAATTTAAACAAGGAAATGTTTAAATTATGTTAAACTGAAAATTCCATGATGGGACCGAGCTCTTAGTAATTAAGTGACGGTGATCTCAAAATAGCTGTCATTCAAAACTGAATTCAGCCTGTCCATTGATCCTCCAACCATAAACTCGGCGTCCAGGCTAGCTGAACCCAGAAAAAGATATTTCTTAAAGCACATGACATTGACGCTATGGGAATGTATGAGAAGTTAGTGTCAGTGGATGTGTGATAAGTAGCTGATTCTGAACGAACGGGTCTTCAAGATGAACATGTTCTTGAACATTTGTAGTCAATGAAACATTAACACAACTGTAAATATATGACCATTTAGTTTTCTACATTTTAGGGGAAGCTTCCCGTGCAGTCTTCAAGAAATCAGGTCCCTTTTCTCATGTAACCACAAAACATGGATTCCCTCAAAGAACCATTAAGACAAGTACTTCCAACTTGTAATTCACGCTTATTTACAAGATAATGTACGATATATTATTGCTGGAATCGAATAGCACCCAAACTGAACAAAATCTGTACTAATAAGTGTGTTGGGAAACAGAACTTGCTGCATTGACACACATTTCAGTGGTCTTCACATTCTTAGGAACTGTTCACCAATAACTTTAATGTGAGAGGGTGAAAAGGCACAGAAGAGTTTGGTGGCAGTGTGGGGTGAGGTCGTGGGCATGTGTGAGAGAGTGAGAAAGTCAGTGCAGCTTGCTCCTTTAAACAGACTTTGTTGAATAAAAAGGACAATTTCATTAAAAAGATGTTTTAAAAAAATAGGTGCGTGTACATACATTTGATATTTCATGTTATGTGATTTGGAGGTAGTCTGAACGCCATATTACAGTCATCCAAACGGTCCAAACACATGCATTCTGTAAATTGACTGAGCTAAATTGGCACAATCTGAGCATGTATTACGAGTTTCGACATAACCTTGTGTCTGACTTGAATAACCATCAAGGCTGAAAGCCATGTTAAACCAACCAAATAAACAAACACCAGCTTGTCAAATGGCAGACACTCAAATGCAATTAGGTATGTAGATATGGTCAAAACAAAATGATAAAATTCAAATTGAGCATCAGAATGGGGAAGTAAAGTGGAACAAGTGACTTTGATGGTTGTTGGTGCTAGACAGGCTGGTGTGTGTATTTCAGAAACTGCTGATATACTGGGATTTTTACCTACAGCCATCTCTAAGGGGTTTTAGATAATGGTCTGAAAAAGAGAAGATATCCACTGAGCAGCAGTTCTCTAGACAAAAAATGCATTGTCAGAGAAGAACTGCCAGGTTGGCTAAACAAATTACAAAGCACCAAGATCACAATTGCCATCTACCTGACTGAAAACAACTGACTCATTTCTCCTTCAAATTAACTGCTAATCCTGGAGGTTCCTATACTTTTGCCAGTCACAGATATGTATTATTGGATCAAACAAATAAATAACTTACTAAGTACAACATTTTTGAGCATCCACACACAGACAGACAGTATTTAAAGTAAAAAATATCATGAAAAAAAACCTTTGCTGGCCTGTCATGGACATAATTGGAAAAAAAAGTGGTTAGTTCTTAGATGGTAAAATGGATTAGATGTTAAGCTGTCCTTAATCGCAACTGATTTTTCTTTTTTCTTTTTTGCAGATTCCTGTCATTTCAGCGACATCAATCTTTTCAAAGTCATCCAGCACCAGACGAGTAAAGATAATCCAAATAAAACTATGTAAACTAAGGCTGGTGATGTCTGCATTTTGTCCAGTGGCATAGTTTCTGCTGTTTTAAGTAAAAAAACAGCTTCATTTGCATACTGCATACTGCATGCATACTGCAATCTAAGGTCTACAGCTTTTATGAGTGTTAATTTACTGTGCCCTCAAAATAACTCAACACACAAGCATTAATGTCTAAACTGCGGGCAACAAAAGTGAAATACGTGAAAATACGTATTTCCCTACGTGAAAATGGCAAAATTGTGTGAATAAAAGTGTCAATATCTTGAGTGGCCACCATTATTTTTCAGCACTGCCTTGGAGGGCATGGAGTTTACTAGAGCTTCACAGGTTGCCACTGGAATTCTCTTCCATTTCTCCATGATGACATCACTGAGCTGGTGGATGTTAGATGGTGGACCTTATGCTGCTCTTCACCTTCCATTTGAGAATGTCCCACAGATGCTAAATAGGGTTTAGGTCTTATGCTTGACATTTACCCCCAGTTTTTTAGCAAGGCAGTTGTCATCTTATAGATGTGTGTGGGGGTGGTTATCATGCTGGAATACTGCCCTGTGGCTCTGTTTCACAGAGTGCATGTAACAATACATGGTGGCATTCATTGTTCCCGCTATGTAGTTCCCCACAGCAGGCAGCACTCATGTAGCTAAAAACCATGACATTCCCCCACCACCATGGTTGACTGCAGGCAAGAAACATTTGTCTTTGTACTCCTCACCTGGTTGCTGCCACATACACTTGGCACCATCTGAACCAAATAAATGTATATTGGTTGTAAATTGATCCTGTTCTGTTAAACTGCTGTGTGGTCTTGGCCACCATGCTACAGCTCACTTTCATATTGTTGACAGTCTTCTTATAGCCTAGGCCATCGTTATGTAGAGCAAAAACTATTTTTTTTTAGATCCTCAGAGAGGTCTCTGCCATGAAATGCCATGCTGAACTTCCGATAACCGGTATGTGACAGTGATCACACCAAATTTAACACACACGACCCCCATTTACACCTTATGCTCAGTAACAAGAACGAGCCTCATGATAACAGGGAAGTAAAATGGCAGACTAAGCTGACTAGCTGCTTTACATTGTATCAACATCTCATATCTACAGAGTCGTCCCATGAGAAGATATGACAAAAGTTACAAAAATGTAAGGGGTGTACTCACTTTTGTGAGACACTATATGACTGGACGATTTTGATGTTCAGCAATAAAACAGGAACCAGCACTGACCAAAGAGATATTGATATTTTAACATGTCAACATGCAACTACTTGAATATAACAATCACATTTCCCGATTTAGTCAGTTAAACCAAGTCAGTGAAGTTTTGGAAATTGTTCATATTTCATTGCCAGGAAATAGTTGTGATGGTTATGATGAAATCACTTTTTGGGATGATAATGCTGATGCATTATGTCCTCCCATTTGATTATGTTCAATAACTTCCCGATTTCTTTAAACTTATTATTTCTGCAGATTTATACAACCTGGATCATGTCTCAGTTATGACATCATAGCACAGGCTTACAGTTTGTCTGCAATTTAGCAGTGTTAGTCTGAGCTGGGACTCAGGAAGGCATTCAACTTCCAGCTTTACTAAATGGTGTACTAATAGGAGTTCCATGTAATCTTGTTTATCCATATATTTACTGCTCACAAAAATGAGGGGATATTTCATAACAATTTTTTTAAACAGTGTACATAGGTACAATACTGTAAATCTTTATGGTCACATCCCACAGCAATCCAGTGCATTTCTCTTTTTGTTAATGACTAGTGCTAATGAACTACTGTGTATCTAGTCATCATGTGCTGCATTGTGTTTACTTAGACTTGGAACAGGTGGAGCACTACAGCTAGATTACATGACAGTATCTGTGAACTCGTGTCTGGAATCTCTCTCAGCTCAATCCATTGCTAAATCTCCTGCTTGTATTGAGGCTATGTTTCAGCAACCTGATCAGCTAGTGCACCCAAACCCTGCCAGAGAGATGAATAGCTTATGAGATCAGAATGTCACAGGAGATGAGACAGTCATCTTAAATGTCCCATACTGAAATGGCATGTCCTGCAATGTGGCGTTAAGGAAGCGATCACCACTTTCTTCAGTTTACCACTGGTGACAAAGGAGACCGTGACTCAAATCCACAATTTACTGACAGAGTTGTCTTGGACACACCAGAGACTCGTGATGTGACTCTGACTGGCACATGAGACTGTGGTAGCCTAGTGGTTAAAGTACTGGACTATGGACCACAAGGTCCAGGGTTCAAATCCCACCTCTGCCACAGTTGGGTCCCTGAGCAAGGCCCTTATCCCACTATTTCTTGGATTGTAAGTCGCTCTGGATAAGGGTGTCCGCTAAATGCCATAAATGTAAATGTAAATGTCAGGCTGAGCCAGAGAGTGAAAACGAATGGAAACAGCCAACATGCAGAGGATAGGGAACAAAGATGTGAACTCACCATGCAAAGAAACTCTATGTTTATTGCTAAGACCTCTTCACACAAGGGTTTAAATAGCAGAGGATGTGATTAAGGAACTGCGGGACGGGTGAGAGAAATCAGTAAGTAAGCATTAGCGATTACTGAGTGGGTGTGTATTGGGGATGGGGGGGAACTTTGGAATAATAGTTAAAATATATTTCTCATTTATCCCATAATGAAATATCCCTTACTTTTTGTGAGCAGTCTATAATCAGTAGATATCCAAACTGTGCTGCTTTTAAAATAATTTTCATGTTACTACAGATTAAAAACACTGCTTGTTTTCTGTCCTTTACCAGTCACATTTGGTTTGAGCAGCAGGCGCTAAACAGGAAAATGTTGCCACGTGGAATCGTTTCATGATTTCCTGTGCCGTTAGACCAGCGATCTGTAGTCACTATTCATAGGAGGTATCAATAAACAAAATGTAAAAATTACAATTGAAAACAAATATTTAAATAATTGTAATAAATCAAACTGCTGTGTTTCTTCTGACTGTGTTTAGGATTCTATTTTTTTATTTTGTTGCTTTCCAATAGTGTTATGTATACTATGAAGATTTTAGGGAATAATCACAACCCATGACCATTTCGCCCCAGGACCATATTATGATTGTCATTGTTGGTATTGTGTTAAGGTTCCAACAATAAAAATCTCAGTACAAACAATATATTCATTAAGATGTGTAATGGAGTATGGCTTGGTAAGTGGATCGCCCTGTTTGTCTAATATCTGAAGACTGAATGACGTCAATATAGGACCTGATACTGATAAAGGATCCGATTGGACCCACCTCTGCTTAGAACTGCGAGTTAATTAGAATTGTAATATATACCTTCGTATATGTTGAAATTGTGAGATCGTAATTGTTATTTGTTGCTATAATTTAGTAGATCGTGTAACTAATCTGGTCATTTGTTCATATTACAAGATCACCCCGGACTGAGCAGCAGCAGTCAAATTGAGAAGTTCCAGGAGAAAGCACAGATGGAGCTGCAGGACTATGTGCAGAAGACGTATCCAGATGACACCTACAGGTACGCTCTTTGGTTTCTCATCCATGCCTTATGTGCTCATACTCTTGTTCTTATAGCTTGTATCCTCGTATTGGATTGGCAGGCTGGCACGGACCCTGATGCGTCTGCCTGCTCTGCGTTTGATGAGCTCCAGCATAACTGAGGAACTTTTCTTTACGGGCCTGATTGGAAATGTGCCCATAGACAGCATCATCCCCTACATCCTCAAAATGGAGACCGCAGACTACAACAGCCAGATCACCGGCCCGACGGCATGACTATAGACCGAACTGCTTTGTCCCACAGTCTGAAATCCCTCAGCCTTCAAGTTAATGCATAACCATCATTTTTTTCAGTGTTTCAAATTTGTCATTACAAAATAACCATAGCAGTAACATCATCTGACTGAATTTTGTATAGCAAGAATGCATGGTAGTTTTCAAGGCAAGCTGCTCCATGACCTCCAGGACTTTTGGCTCTGATATCTGGATATTTTTGCCTCACAATGGAAAAAAAGACCATTTTTAAAGCACTTCTTTTCCAGTGAGCGCATCTTGATACTTCAGTGCTGACTGGGACACATAAAATGTCATGTATTATTTATCTATGTTACAAGAATTCTGCAGTGGACTGTAACGTTTTGGCTTTCCACAAGCTTCACAGAGGAACAGAAACTGAAGTTGGAAGTTGGAATGGAAGTTAGTATTGAACACATCTTATGCAAATGAGTTGCAAAAGGTTCTGCCTGACTTTAGTATATTATGAGTCAACGACCTAATGCATTGCACTTAACCAGAATTAATCTATGATTTTTCACTTTCCATAATCTGCTAAATAATAATAATAAGGCCAGACTTTTTTAATTGCTTGATTCTCTGATGTCCCTACTTAAGAATCTACTGAGGAGGAATGAAAAAAAAGAAATATCTTCATTTTTCAGCACTTTTTAATTTCTCGAGGACTATGTGGAATCAATACAAATAAGGAGGAAGAAATACATTTTGTTTTTCAAAATAAAATTGATTTAACCTACAATTAAATTAAAGTGAATCTGGAAAAGAATTAAATGAACAGAAGAAAACCATTGGCTCTCCACCGGAGGGCAGAAAAAGATAAAAATTTCAACCATTAGTACTGCGGCGGATCTGAGAAATATATATTTTTTTGTATTCTTCAAATATGATCGTCGGCAGATCCGCGAAACAAGCAATAAAAAAAAGTCTGGCCTAATAATAATAATAAGTTTGATTTATATAGCGCCTTTCACAAACCCAAGGTCGCTGTACAGATATTAGATATTTTTTACAGGAAATGCTGGCACTAAACTGTCTCTATTACTATCCAGTTAGTTGCCAGATTTTGCCTGAATTCGAGATCTTGTAATTAGGCCTGGTATACACTGATGAGACCAAATATTACCACCACTCATTCTCGACATGTATAAATAGCTCTGGTTTTGGAATCTGGTACCAAGACAATAGCAGCAGCTTCATTCATTCTTTAAAATGTGAATTAGAATCACCACAAATTGGACATGTTGTTGCAGGACATGCCATAGATGCTTATTGAAGCCTGTACCATGTTTGGTTAGGTGCCACGTGCCAAGTTGACGTCCATATGAATTCCCACACGCAGTATTTCCCAGCAGAACATTACCCAGAGCATCACACTCCCTTCAGCAGCTTCTCTTCATTTTCTTCACACAGGTAATCAAAGGTACTCCCTTTATCGGTGAGTGATAACAATGTTTTATCTCATCAGTGTATATATGAGCTTGAATCTCCAAATGCTAGGATCTTTTTCTGTTTTGAGGTTACTGATTCATTGAAGTCCTCAGCTGTCTAGACAATCAACCCACAACAGGACGGAGTACCTACTCGCTACACTTATTTTGCTTGTTCATTATTTTCAGTCGTATTTGTTTTAATGATTCTTCGTTACACAAGTACCACACCTCTCCATTTAGATCAGACTGATTTTTATTAGCACCTTTAGTTTAGCTGAGCTAATGCAGAATACTCCATCATACCAGCGGGTATCTCTCACACAGAATTCCGTTGTACAGGTATGCACTATTTAACGTTTTACGTTCTGAGAAACAGGACATTGACTGAAATGAACATTACCATTAGTCACACAGTAGTTTAGATACTTTGCGCATAGTATTTTATTTTAAACTAATAACTATTTTAAAAACGAACTAATACACTGCTTCTTTGTATCTCTTATAAAATTTGAAACGCTTCTAACGGAAAAGAAGGTAGAGTGATACCATGTTTGTTCTGCCTTTCAAGTTTGCTGTTTTCTGACAGCAGATGTCACACGGGTTCTCTCGTACTAGTTTTATGTCATTGGAACGTGAATTCGATATAAGTAAGACAGATTTTTATTTCCGATTATAATTCTTATAATTCCTCGGACATTAAAAGCAAACGGACGTTGATGCGATGGACGTTAAACGGCGCATACCTTATGTATTATTTGTTGATTACTTTTAAGCCAGCCTTAGTGGTTTAGAGCGTACCTTCATATCTTTCTAGAGTATAAAAGCATAACAGCTCTTCTCTGTGAAATGTACTCAAAGTACAATCATGCACTTATTTAAGATTGTGAAATATATCTTATTTGCCTTTAGAGGCTTGACTTCATGCATTATGGATATGAATATTTACTTAACTGAAATCTGTATGTACTGTATAGTAGCCTACCTAACTAACTGGGTTTAAAACCCATCTTTGCAAATGGTGTTGTGTTATTATGTTTAATAAGATTTATACCACATGTAATTTGATCAAAATGAATGCATGTCCATCTTTTCTCTGGTGACGGGAGCAATGTTACGCTTCTTTTGTATACACAGTGCATGGAATAGCTAATGCATTTTATTAAATGCTGTACCAAGATGATGTATAAATGTTGTGACTTAGAAAACAAAATATTTATCTCTGAGCCTTACAGACAAAAAAGTGTTTTTAAGATTTTTGTTTTTAAATAAATATAAACCAGTTATGTTGAATGTGTTATTGATTTCAGAACCCAGAGGAAGCTTGTGAACTGTGCTGAGGTCTTTATTGGTTCCCTCATCATCTCGCACTGGTTCTACCATCCACACTGGGTGAAACAGTAAACGGTGTTCAGTATTGTTTGCATCTGGTCTCTAATATTATTATATGGTCTGCCACTGAGTCTCTCTCTCTCTCTCCATTTCAAGAAATCTTTTTTAACGAAACTGTGTCATTATTATTGCCACCCTTAAAAACTCTAAGAAACAATATATAACGGAAACGTTTTCTCCAGTTATGTTTTAAGTTGAGCACAGTGTCTAGGAACTTTCAATCACTAATTTATGACTTCACCAGGGTAAATACAGTCAAGTCCAGTTAATGGGACCACATCGGGACGCAATCGTTTTGGTCCTAAAAACCGGCTGGTCCGATTAAACGAACATGCCCTATATTACAAGACGGGACGTGCTACGTAACATATTAAACGTTTATTAAACCTTTATTGTGCGATTTACACGTATAGCGAACGTACAAACAAGAACTCATGTTGCTTACCAACTTTATTCATTGAAACGCACAATCGTCGTCTTTGCCAAGCCAATTTCCACCAACCGATACTGACTAGTGTTTGATGGTTGTTGCTTGATTTTATCCAAGAAACCAATTTTTTCAGATAACGTCAAGTCCGGCCATGGCATTTTGGCAGGGGAGACACGACACACACAGTTCACTGACTAAAGAGTTCTGATGGAATTCCTTGCACGTGTTGCCGGACACTCGTGTTTACGCTTGACTTCAATTCGACGAAAAGCGGAGATGCAGCTACATCCAATAACCACGCTGCTGCTACTGGGTGCTTCGTTGTGGGAAAGAAAGTGGTGGGCGTGTTCACCTGCTGCTGGTTTTGCTCTTTTCAACACAACTTTTCGGATTTCCTGACCT
>JAVSBV010163891.1:0-14322 GCA_033117975.1 Parotocinclus spilosoma | reverse complement strand
CATTTTAGTTTGGTTATATATTATTTCCTTATTATTTCCCTGTTTTTATTATACGCCGTGGGATTCATAGGCCCCGCATACTTGGGTCCTAATACATACCGCAACCCTTTGTAGTTCTAGAATTACAGACTGTAGTAAAAATCCGTTTTTCAACATTTTGTTAGCCCATTTTCTCTGTTCTCTAATGGTCAGGACCCCCAAAGAACCACCATAGATTAGGTGGTGGTGGTGGTGGTGGTGTGTTGTGCCGGTATGTGTGAATTAGACACCGCAGTGCTACTCAAATTGTTTCACATCTCAGTGTCACTGCTGGAATGAAGATATTCCAAAAATGTCCATCTACCAGCATCCTTTAGGCAGCGTCCTGTGAGCACTGATGAAGGACTGGAGGATCACTAACACAAACTGTGCAAAATCAGATTAACTACTGTCCCGGACATAGAGCATACAGTAAGAGAACACACAGCTGGGAAAAACCCCAGCAGCACTGCTTTATCTGATCCACACATAAAAACACACTAACACTCGGCCATTGTCAGTGGTGAATTAAAAATGATCCACTATCCTATTGGTGATGATCCTGCGGGGGTCCTGGCCATTAGAGAACAAAGTAAAGGTGACAAAAAACACACAGCAATACAATAGGTTTATATTTGGTAAATGGAATAGATAAAACAGACAGTGAGAGCACAAACAAGGAGTTGTATGTAATGAAATGATCGCTGGGTGTATACGTCTATAGCATAATGAAGATAAAGCCTTATCACATGCATCCTTCTGCACAATATATGGAAGAAGGACTGCAAGCTTGTCATTTACATTATCCTGGCAGACATGGCAGTACTAGAATAGCTCTGAACAACATGTTTTCATGTCTCTGCTCCCAACATATGTTGGATATTGACTCAAACTAATAAACATTTACAATGGATAAAAAAGTATTATTTACTCTACACTGTTGCACAGACTGAAAGCTACAAAACCTTTTTCCATTTGACTGGTCGGAGTTTATTTATAGCCAACACCATATTTTAGATTTTTATTTATATCCAACACCAATTCCTAGTCAAGATGCTTTGTACATCTTCGTATAGTAGTAGAGTTTACACTGAATTATGGATTCATAGCACCAAGGACAAAATGACACACTGGACTGTCAGAGGCTTTACAGACATGTGAAATATTTCTTTATTCATTTAACGTTAAATTAGAAGCAGTGGCTATTGGGACAAGGCTATTAATGATACCAGTCAAACTCACTCACACTTGGCAATTTAACAATTGAGCAGATAAACTAGTGTGGGAGAAACCAGACTACCCAAAGAAAATTGAAAACTATTTTCACCTCAATGCTTCCCTACATTTAATTGATTCAGCGTTTCTTGGTTGCACAGTATATGCTGTAAATGTCTTCATAATCACAACACCCCTGCCACCTTCTGTCCAGTTGTTCCCAGTGTTGCTTCAGTGAGCGCATTTATCATATAATTCAATCATAGTCAGATTTCTGCAGATATCTCATTATTTATGTGGCCATGTATATAGCATATTCTGATCTAGAAATAACATTAAGAAATCAGATAAAGAGAGGTGGATTTTACAGCAAGTAGCATGCATACCAGTTACCCGATTATAATCAGTGTTTCAGCCTGTGCACTTGCATGACCATTTGTGAATTAGTATAAGAAGTTATAAATTAATAACCTTATTACTTAATATTAAGGTTTGATGTTCATGTCACATATTTCTATGAGAGTATTGGCTGGTTGAAAACTAGTAGACATTTTAGTAGAAATTCAGTTACAGCCTGAGTCATGTAAACCCCTTCCCCATTATCTGTTTACTTAAATCAGATTTTCTGCATTATCGCATTATATACTGCCTGTATACGCACCCAGTGTAGTCATCATTGTTTGCAACATACTAAGTTCTAGAATAAAAAAAAGTCTTAGTTTTTTTATGTTTAGAACAACCAACTCACCTAGTGCATGCTTTTGGAATGTGGGAGAAAACCTGACTATCCAGAGAAAATCAATGTGGACATGCCCTCTGATTTGGGATTCAACTATGGGACTATGGAGCTGTGCAGTGCACTAACCATCAACATGCTGATTTTCTAACAGATACAAATTCACAAGTATACGTGACACTGATGTTTTACTGGTGATAGAGCTTGTTATATGGAACAGCTTAAGGGGATGGCATGACTCTTTTTTTCCATGTATAATAATGGCACCCTTACGAATGCTTTCAATGAGATATAGAATCAAAGCCTTTAATCACACAGCTGGCAAATGGTTAATGCATCTTACAGGGTGAGAAACAGAAAAAGAAAAGGGTGTGCATCACTGGAATAGCTGTAAGCCAGAAGTAAAATAATGCAGACATGTCCGGGATTAAACATGTGAACAATAATCTGAAAGTAGTTGTAATTTTGAATAAAAAATTAACAATTCCCAGAATTGGAATTACCATTTTTTTCTGTGTATTAAATATAAGCAAACACGCAGACATTAATAGAGGTCACCCATATAGACATAACGTTTAATCAGTTACAGGAAAATAGGGAAATAACTGGACACTGAGTCTACAAGGAAAGATAGATTGGGCTATATAATTGAAAGCTTTCTGACAGTTTCACACCATAAAAGATCTGATCTGCAGGGTCATTAAGGTTTTCTCCACCCGGTATACATCACTGACCTCTATGGTCACATCAATGTTGAAACATTAGCACACCTTCATCTAAAATGATAAAATAACAACTTACATATCTTAAAAAACGAACACCAACACGAAGACGTGGAATATTCTCTTTTTTGCTCCCACAGTACTTAGTCAATATTCACATCTATGGAGTTGTTTCGTTTTCAGAATACTTTTAAGAGTTCTGTGGGTTTAGAGACAGTTCGTGGAAGAATCAGAATAAAGATGATATATAAATAATATAAAATTTAAAATTTGAGATATAAAGTTCAAATTTTAAAATACTAACTGCATAACTCAAACATTTGATATATTTTAATGTGTAGTTGGGTTAAGAACCAGTGTTAAAATAATTTTGTGATTTGGTGATAAACAACTGAAGTGACAAGAATAACAATAGACAAAATGGGAAATTTGTCCTGTCAGAAGAAATGTACTCACAAAGGATTATAAGCATCCAAAAGAAACAACAACAGACTGGGTCAGTAGGCCAAAAAGATTAATTGGACAGAAAGCCCACTACAAGGGAGAAACATTTAGCTATGACCAAGGGACTGATCAAAAATAAATGAATAGGGCAGAGTGCGTATGAAGAATTTTCATTAGATTATTAAGGAAAAACAGAATATACTTTGTTTGTTACACACGTTTTGCAATGTGCTAGTCACTGTCACTAAAAGAAGTTTATCCGCTTGATCCTGGAGGTGGACAGCGCAGTGGGAGAGCAGGTGCCTAACCAGAGGCATAGGGCGCAGGGCAGGTAGACACTCACACATTAGGGACACTTTAGAGACACCAACTGACCCAACACACATGTCTTTGGACTGTGGGGGAAAACAGACTCTCCAAAGAATTCCACCAGACACGCAGACTCCACAAAGAAAGTACCCAGACCACTCCACCTGGGGATCAAACCCAGGACCTCATTGCTCTCCTATGGTGATACAGAGAAGAGCAAATTGATCTCTAAACCAGTCAGTGGCAAAGGAAACTCTGATTGTCCGATTGGTAAACAATACCAATACCACCCAACAACAAGTGGTTGAGAGGGACCTGTTAAAACTTTTAAATGCTTTATACCCAAGCTATTCACTGCCTGTCTGAAAATACTGTATGTCATTCCTACAGCTGTGCATAAAGTACATAATTAATGTGTTCATTCATTCACTTTCATATTCACTTAATCCTGAAGAGGGTTACGAAAGAGCTGGTGCCTAGCTGTAGACAGGGCGCCAGTACACTGCAGGGCACACAAACCACCCCACCCCCCCCCACACACACTCACACACACAAAATTCACTATATATGTAGAGAGATAAAGAATCTAAATACTCTATATAGATGTACAGTTACATACTGTTTAATGTCTGCATTGTGTTCTGTGAAACAGTATGTTAATCAAAATTGACATGGTTAAACATTGTCATAGTCAAATAGTAGTTATGATACATTGCACATAGTGTTTTATCTTGTACAATAATAATTATTAAAACACAGTATAAATTGTTTAGCCTAGTACAGTAATGGCATTTTGAGCAGAGTATACACTGCTGTCGGAGCATGCCATTAATCGATGTGCCCTGTTACACCAGGAGTGTACTAACATAGCATTTGACTGGCTTTATACATTATATAGTACAATATTTATGATCTGATATACAGTTTAGACCCATAATGTGAATGCAACATCACTATATTTCAGTATGCAAGGGCAGACCAATTATAAATAACTATTATTCAGACTCTGAAATTGTTACTATATGAACCATACCACATATGTCAACCAAACAGGTTAATTCTGCCACTGTTTATGCTTCTTTACTTCACAGTACCAAACAAACAAAATAACAAAAACCTACAGTAACTTTTAGAAATATACCTGCATCCACTGTGATGCTCAATAAAAAAATGAGGTGGAAACAGATATGGAAACAATATATTTCTATTTATCCAGTGGTGACTGAATATTTAATTTACATATTATTTACATATACAAATTACATATATGTCAATGACAAAAGTATGTGAACCTTTGTGTTAATGCATCTAAACGTTATCAGTAACTGTTGACAAGTCCTACATATTTTAGTATGGATGTCGGTGGGTTTCAACACTGCTTTTGTATTAAGGTCAGGACTTTTACTTGACCAATTCCAAAACATTACATTTATTATCCTTTAATAATTCATTGGTAGACTGATTTGTGTGCTTAGGGTCATTTTCTTCCTCCATGGCTCATGTTATCTGAAGATTTAATTCACAAACAATTGTCCTGACATTTTGCTTTACTGGTATTATTCAGAATTCATTGTTTCATCATTGACGTCACCTTTGGCTCAAACCACAATACTTAACATAAAGATTCTCATCTAAACCACCGCTTTGATGTTGTTATCATTGCTTCACAGAACACTTTTCCAACACTTGCATCATGACCATGCAAAGCACTGCTGTTCAGTGTTCTCCTGATAGTGGACTATTGGGCATTAACATTAGTCAGAGGGAGAGTTGTGTGAGAGATGTCTTTGGATGATTTGAAGTTACTCTGGGCTAATAGTGACCTATTACTCCTTCCTCTTAGAGAGATCTTTATTAATTGAAAACTGAAATAATATGGAAAACTACTTAATTTCTACACAATCTGTCTGATGAGAAGATTGGTGGGTTTCAAACATTTTCCAGGTTGATAAGCCTCAACAGGCCTAAAAACATTTAATTGTTCATGCCTTGATACTCTTCCACAAACATGTTTTAGAGATCAAACTTCAAATCCCTGTTCTGTAAATACAACACGGTGATGATTATCCTAGAGTTTCATACAGTTTTGCCGCTCACTGATATGTAACATTGGATCATCTTGTTCAATAAATAAATGTTAATGAAATCATTTGTTTAATTAGGTTCCCTTTGTCAATTTTAGGACTTAAAATCTAATATGTTCATTTTAAATGTTTGATTTTAATGTATTGCACTTAGCTATATTTAGCCATCTATATTTAATACATGTCTGAACATGTCCACAAAAATTCACAATCAGCAGAGATTAAAGTTCTGACTCTGTTTAAAACTATACTTATTTATTTCATAAACATGATTTATTTTGAGAGTACTGGTTTACTGCAGTTCTGCTACATTAAACTGAATTTTCACGTTTCATTATGGACTCCTATATTTAATCACTGCCCTGTAAACAATGAGTGTGTGTGACTGGACAGTCTCTGAATTAGATATACAGCTGTGACAAATGAAGCAACTATTGTTACAACCATGGTGCTGTCTGTTATTATGAAATCCCTTTTTACACTCATGTTAATTTTTAGCTGTTATCAGTAATGTGACAGATATGTACAGTGGTGATCAAAACTTTGCGAACCCTGTACAATTTTCTGTATTTCTGCATAAATTTGACCTAAAACATTATCAGATTTTCACACAAGTCCTGAAAGTAGATAAAGAGAAGCCAGTTAAACAAATGAGACAAAAAGATTATACTTGCTCATCTATTTATTAAGGGAAAATTCCAATATTGCATATTTGTGAGTGGCAAAAGTATGTGAACCTTTGCTTTCAGTATCTGGTGTGACCCCTCTGCACAGCAATAACTGGAACTAAATGTTTCGGGTAACTGTTGATCAGTCCTGCACACTTGGATTTTAGCCCATCCCATACAGAACAGCTTCACCTCTGGGATGTTTATGGGTTTCCTCACATTAACCGTTCACTTCAGGTCCGTCCACAACATTTCGATGGGATTAAGGTCAGGACTTTGACTTGGCCATTACAAAACATTAACTTTATTCCTCCTTATCCATTTGGAACAACGACTTGTGTGCTTAAGGTCATTATCTTGCTGCATGATCCACCTTCTCTTGAGATTCAGTTCAGGGGGCAGATGTCCTGATATTTTTCTATAATTCTTTAATATAATTAAGAATTAATTGTTTCATAAAATGATGGCAAGCCGTCCTGGCAGCAAAACAGGCCCAAACCATGCTACTACCACCACCATGTTTTACAAATGGGATAAGGTTCTTAAGCAGGAATGCAGTGTTTTCCTTTCTCCAAACATAATGATTTTCATTAAAACCAGAAATTTCTATTTTGGACTCATCCATCCTCAAAACATTCTTCCAATAGTCTTCTGGCTTGTCCATATGATCTTTAGCAAACTGAAACAGACTTTGATAGATTAACAAAAAAAGGCTGCCCACTCACACCTGATTGTCATCCTATTGATTGAAAACATCTGTCCTTCAAATTAACTGAGATTCACACACTTTTCCACTCACAAATATGTACAAATTGGATAATTTTCCTCAATATATAAATGAGTAAATAAATTGTGTCTCATTTGTTTAACTGGGTTCTCTTTATCTGCTTTTAGGACTTGTGTGAAAATCTGATGACGATTTAGGTCATATTTATGCAGAAAATTCAAAAGGGTTCACAAACCTCCGAGCACCACTGTAAATTCCAGATTACTGTAGTGCAAGTGTAACTCTTTTGAAAAACACTGCAAGACAGATCAAATCTGACATATAATTACATAGAATCAGCATAGTAATAAGTGAATATTTGAAAAAGAAATGTGAAACGTTTCAGTTTATATTATTTGCCATGTTCTCCTTTTGCTGTAATAGCAACATGCACTCTACAAGTTTGTGTACAATCTGATAATCCAGCATATCCAGTCCAGCAGGATGTTACAACATTCCACAGTATAGTTTTAATAACGGAATAATTGGCTTTCTTTGTCATCAAGTGCCTCCATAAATGTTTAATAGGGTTTAGGTCAAATGACTTGACTTTCAAGTAGTTGTTGCAAATCATTTAAAAGTGTTTTCATCACTACCACAAACAGTATTTTCATTTCTGACCCCAGACATTTGACCCCCACCATATAAAATAATGCAAATTGCAGAACCTCAATTACAAATTTAAAAGTGTATTATTTAGACCAAAGTTAAAGGATTAAACAAAATCCTAAGACACAAACTGAACCAAAAGAAATGATATATTTTACCTTTCAAGCCAAATGTCCCAGAGATGGAGGGCTGCTCCCCAGTGAACTTCTTTGGAGTTTTCTGCTTCCTCCCTAGCTCAATTGTGAATAGATAACAGTAACCACTCAAACACTGACTGCCAGCTTAAACTGTAAAATCTCATGCATAGTAATTAAGCATTAACCTCCGGGCTATATATATTTAAGTTATTTATTTATTTTTGTAATTAATTTGTATTATTATTCTCTTTTTATTATTAATTTTTATTAAATTTAAATTGTAATCTTAAAATTTAACACAACTGTGGTATTAGAAAATTAACTAAACTAATGTATTATTAGCCTCTTGCTTATTCTTAACTGAATTACAAGGAAACATCAAAGTCATGTAGCTAAATTTCTATTATAACATACTACTAACTATATATACCAGCAGCACGGTGGCTCGGATAAGGTCTGTTTAGAGTCTGCATGTCCTCCCTGCGCCCACATGGGTTTACTCAGGGTACTCTCGTTTCTTCCCACAGTCATAAGACATGCATCAAGTTAATTGACTATGCTAAATTGGCCTGATTTGAGTGTATATGTATTACTAGTTTCAAAGTAGCCTTCTATATGTCATTAAAATGGCCATTGATGCTGAAAGCAATGGTAAATAAATTACAATATACAGCTGTTTATACAATTGTTGTCTACTTAATATTCTATACTATTATTCATTCATGTTGTCATGCTACAGTCAAACAGAAACATTGAAGACATTAAACTGGTTGTCTTAAACAGACATTTAGACCTTTAAGCACATATACACATGACAGAGTAGGAATGGGTTAACCTTACTGTGCTTCATCCTCTCTGGATCTTCTTCAGGGGAAGCTGTGGGCAGACTCTCACTTTCACTGTTCCCAGGATCTGAGGGAGTCCCCTGATGATGTTGCTGGGAAATGCACTGCTGTTTCTTGTCCCTCCTCGGTGTGGCACACTCACCATTTTGCGAGGGCTGGGACACTTCCTGCTTCTTCTTTACCTTTAAGAGGACTGGCCAAGGGTGACTGTTCTCTGAAGGCCTAAGACCAGAGTCACACTTTATTACTACAGTCAAAACTTTACCAAATCTAAAATATGGCAGTGGCAGGCTTCACATCAGTCCTAATTTACAGTTAAGCGCACAAGGTGTAACAAGTCACAGGAAACCCTTTCATTTCAGAAATAAAAGGATGCTCTATCATCTATAGTCTAGCTCTATCATAGCCGCAAACTTTAACAAGCGTCAAATGTAAGCAAACGAGGGTAGCATGGCTTCGGCTGGAGTACTGTATGTGGTAGCCTTCGGCTAAGGGGTAATTTAAAATTCTTGGATATAACCGAAGGGTGGAAACATGTAACATGCTCTATGTTTTAACATGTTTAAGAGCGCTCAAGAACAAACAAAATTTCACTTTTTTAGTAAAAAAAATCATACAATTACAAAAGAAAAAGAAAGCAGTGGAGTAAAAAATACAGTTATGTTTTACACAAAGTTTATCTGTTGTGGGGAAATATACACACATACGCAAGCACGCGCGCATGCACACACACACACACACACACACACACAGTGGTGTGAAAAAGTGTTTGTCACCACTTAAGTGTTACGGAACATCAAACCAATTTAAATATTAGTCAAAGACAACACAATTAAACACAAAATGCAATTTGTAAATAACGGTGTTTATTATTAAGGGAAAAGAAAATCCAAATCTACATGGCCCTGTGTGAAAAAGTGATTGCCCCCTAAACCTAATAACTGATTAGTCCACCCTTAGCAGCCACAACTGCAACTAGGCGTTTGTCATAACTTACAATGAGTCTTTTACAGAGTTCTGGAGGAATTTTGGCCCACTCATGTTTGCAGAATTGTTCTAGTTTGTTCTAGCTAATGTTAATAATGTTAATGTTGCTAATTAATATTATTTGATCTCTAAATGATCAAAATGTGTTGGTTTATGAGTGTATAATCCTGTACATACATATACTTCATTTCAGTTTCAAGCAGGATGCCAAAATTTGTTGTTGCTATTCGTTATATTTTTATATAAACTTATATTAAACTAAAAACGTTAAAAGATTTTTAAAAAAAGCTTTACAAATTTTATTACCTCTTTTTGGAATTTCCTTTAACAGAGCTTTTCTGTAGTTTTGGCTTGTGTTTTTGCTCATCATTTGGCTCTATGTTCACAGCGGTTTTGTTCTCCAAGTTGATCCTGTCTGGATGATTCCACAGTTTGTGTTTCTGCAAGCGGACCTTTGTGGCAAAGACAGCCTCACAGAATGGACATCCATGATTTAGCTTCTCTGCCATGGCTGCCTAAAACAAGCACACACAATTAGAAACAATTTAAAACACAGAGCGTTACATATATAAATTCAGTGATCACATCAACTTGTTCTTTCAATATTTGGAAGAGGATCCATTCAGATTCATACACTCTTTTGGGGAAAGTATAAATAGTTTTGACTCTCTAAAATATCTTACAATGTTTTAGGGTGGATTTTGTTCCACAGTTTAACATGTTATGATCAGGTTAGTGAGGGCTCTTATGCTCTCTGGCATTTATCCCAGACAATACAGGAAGCAGATATATGTGGGCCTATGGTAGGGCACTTGTCTCTCAAGGTTATTCAATTGAACACACTACAAAGACTTAATACACTACATATTTAATGTTCAAACGGATAAACTTTATTGGGGTTTTTTTGCAAATATTCAATAATTTTGAATTTGATGCCTGCAACACATTCCAACATAGTTGGGACAAGGGCAACAAAAGACTGCAAAATTGAGGAATTCTCAAAAACACCTGTTTGGTACATTCCACAGGAAGTTAATTGGAAACAGGCAAGTGCCATGATTGAGTATAAAGGGAGTATATATCCAAAAGTCATTCGCAAACAAGGATAGGGCGACGTTCACCACTTGCATGAGAAAACAGTCTAATAGTTTAAGAACAAGGTTTCTCGCACAATTCAAGAAATTTAGGGATTTCATCATCTATAATCTATAATATCATTACAAGATTCAGAGAATCTGAAGAAATCTCTGCAAGTAAGCAGCAAGGCTGAAAACCAACTTTGAATGCTCATGACCACTGCATTAAAAATGACATAATTCTGCAACGGATATTACCACATTGGATCAGGAACACTACAGAAAACCATTGTCAGTGAACATAGTTAATCACTCCACCTACAAGTGTGAGTTGAAACTCTACCATGCAAAGTAAAAGCCAGTGTCCTGAGGAGTCCACATTTAAAATTGTTTTTGTAAATCATTCACATCGTGTCCTCCAGGTCAAAGACAAAAAAGACTGTCCAGATTGTTATCAGCGCAAACTTCAAAAGCCAGAATCTCTGATGGTTAGTTACCCACCCTGTGTTAGTGCCCGTGGCATGGGTAACTTGCACATCTGTGAAGGTACCTTTAATCCTGAAAGGTACATACAGGTTTTGGAGCAAGGGGCATTCAGGAGCATCCCTCTTTATACCCTCAGCAAGATAATACCAAACGTTCTGCACGTGTTACAACAGAGTGGCTTTGTAGTAAAATAGTGCGGGTACTAGACGATCTGTCTCCCTTTGAAAATGTGTGGCACATTATGAAAAAATACGCAAAATATGATGACTGAGACCCTGGACTGTTATGCAAGTTGTACATCAAGCGACAATGGGAAATAATTCTACCTACAAAGCTTCAACAATTAGTGTCCTCAATTCCCAAATGCTTACTGAGTGTTGTTAATCATAAAACTGTGCCAACTATTGGAATGTGCTGCCAGCATTAAAAAAATGATCAAAAACTATCCCTAAATTGTCCATGTACAAACTTTTTGCAGAAATTGATGTTTATTAACAAATCAAATGAAGTTGACAAGACAAAACATGAAATATCTTGGGGTAATACTGTCTCTAATCAGAAGTCATACTAAATGTAAGGAAAACTGTTTTCCTAATTTGCATTTTCCATACTGTCATCCAGCCAAGGGGGGGGGGTCATCACATTCAACCATGGGGCTCAATATCCCAGAGCCCTTCAGGTTAATAAGCACAAATTACTTAATTACTAAATAAGATAAGTGTAGACAAAGGTCTTACCCCTTGACACCGTTGATAATGGTATTTAAGTCCATAAATACTAGGAAATTCTAGCCAGCAGCCAGATCGTGGACACTTCACACGAGAACGACTCTTAAATTCCTCTTTCCACTGAACAATCATATGAGCCTACAGCAATGCACACAAACACACAATATGCATCAAATAGCAACCACTTTTTGCAAAAAACTTTTGCTCAGCCAAAACAGATTTCCAAACCATAAAAGTATGAAATTGCATGGAAATTGAGGGAAATTTTTAATTTTAACATTGAACAAAAACTATCTGGACCTTATCAATACTATTTATTTGGACTCACAGGTATAGTGCGCAGTTCTTGTACCTCCACACGTGGACGACCTTTTTTCTTGGTGTCTGACCTCTCATTGCAGGCGGTATCTGAGAAAGGTCACACAAAACAATGGAAAAGTTCAAATAAATGCTTACATTACCAACTTTTCACAAATTTTATTGTCAGGTACAATCTGATCCAGAAATGTGATTCACCTGAATTAATAAATTACATGTTAAGTAAATGCCCTTCACCATGTCTGGCCAAAATAACATTATATTTTGATCAATGCTTACAGATCACTAGCACCACAAGTCCCATACAAGCCACTAGTGAGCACTGCATGATTAGTTTTTATCTACAAAACTGCAGGCCAATTGCTGGCCAGGCTGACAGGTTCACATTTTCCCTGGTAATTGGGATTAGGTTACATTCTGAAAAGTAATAGAGTAATAGAGTTTTCTACCTTTATTTAAACTTAATTTTCATATCAGCTTCATCCCATTTAGTATTGCAGGGACCCAGTCACATAGGGCCCAAATCCATTGCAAACATTTACAGACACACATGCTCATTGGAACTCATTGGTGTCTTTAACTAACCTAACAAATGTCCTTAGAATGTGGGATGAAACCAGAGTATCTGGAAGAAGTCTACACATACATGGAGAACACACAAACTCAACAGGCCTGCAATCAAGCCAAAGAGGTGAGGTAATAGTGCTGGCCAGTGTACCACCATGATGCCATTATTTATTTCAATTGCCAGTCAGTTTGGAAATGTATGTAGCAACTCTACAGCAACTAAATATTATACTCTTGTATGGTATTTTGGATTACCATAGAAAACACATCAACATGTGCTGCGCTCTTTTCAGATTTTTCAATTTCCTATATCAAGTATTATAGTACATTATCAAAATTATGGCATGTTTTTGCCTGTACACATGCACTTGGTGCAGCAAGACAGCAATAGAGGAGAAGAAGCAATTTGGTGATTGGGGAAATTAATCAATTAAAGCAAAGGAACTGAACAAAATAGAGTTGTATTTGAAACAATTGCCAAATAAATGGCAAACTGCGGCCAAAAGAATGGCAAAGAAAAATAAAGAATCTCCAAGCTACGTATAAGGAGTTAAAAGACTCTACTCAACATAGCAGTCGGCTGGCCTTTTTTGCCTTCTCGACCTGAGTATGTTGATTAGGTGAGATGTTTTCTGTTTCACATATGAGCTGCTATCAGATCCATACCACCTTTATACAGTAGTCTGAGATGACCTTTTTTGTTGTTGGTGACGAAGGCCACATGTATATACATATCAATGTGCGCATGCAAGCCGTTTCAGTGACAGATTCATTCACATTAAAGATAGATGCAGGTCACTTACATTTCTGAATGTGAACCGTCAAGAAAGCCAAGTGCAATCTGAGCAAAAAATTACCTTTCAACAATGTGGCTTGCAATGTGAACATAGCCCAAATGTGCATGTTAAGCAAGTTACGTGAAATATAGAGCATAGCAAATATTTTCATTCACTCATACATTTTCTTCTACACTTTTTCCTAGTCAGGGTCATGGGAAAGCCGGCACTACAGGGAGGAAGGCAGGAACAACCCTAGACAGGGTGTCAATCCATCACAATGCACATACATGCATTCATATACTAAGGGCACTTTAGAAAAACACCATGGAAATCAGGATACCCGGAGGAAACCCATGCAGACACAAAGAGGCAAGCAGACTCCACGCAGCCAGACCCAGGGATCAAATTGGAGCTTATGTATTATTGTGTATTAGTATTTCAATTCCATTATGCATCCTAAATAATGCTGTTTTAGAGTAAATAAATGGTTGATTTCATCCAAACATAGAGGGAAATAAACCACTAATATTTTTAATGACCACACAAACTAGACGAAGGTGATTACTTAGTTACCAGTGACATTCAGCTATTCTAGTGACTACATAAATATAGCCATCAGTTTTGTAGTTGTATATTATTGTTGTATTAAACTAAAATCATTGTGTGAGATGGGGTGCATGCAATAATAGCGTTCTGTAATGGCTGAACCCAATAGAAAATACAGTCGAATCCGGTTAAATGGGACCAGCCGCTTATTCGGACCAAATCCTAAAGTACCGAAACAAATCCTATTATATACGTGTAATGTCATTTGCTTATTTGGACCAA
>JAVSBV010163881.1:0-14322 GCA_033117975.1 Parotocinclus spilosoma | reverse complement strand
GAAGGATAGTGTCTTTATTAGTGGGCAAACAAAGAAAATCAGCAAGGGATCAAATACTTCTTGGACTCACTGTATATTTAAAGAACATAATAGTCAGATCATCACAACGCATTTGCTGAATCGCATCATGATACAAAAAGAAAATTGCTTTCTAAAGACCTCAGATATAGCTGATGCTCATCAAGCTGGACAAGATTGCAAAACCATCTCTAAAGAGTGTTGACTCCACCAATGAACAGTCAGACAAATAGTGTACAAATTTCAAGTTTCATTTTGAAATATGTGCTATTTTGTGAGCAGTGTAGCTTTTTCTGGTGTAAATGAGAAATGTTATTTCCGGAGAAATTGAAGAACATTCCGGAACATAAGTCTGCCCCAACTGTAATACAATACGTTCAGGAATGTTTGATTCTTTATCTACACCCAGACAACAAAGAACACCTGAAAGTACCCAAGATGGATGTATGTACAAACACTGCCAGTGTCTTCTGTTCCTAAGTATCAGTGCTAAAGATATCAAAACTCTTAACATAGCCTGGAAGTTTCAGGCTCATTTCTTCTGAAAAAAAAAAAGAAGAAAATGCAGTCATAGCTGGAATGTGCAAGTAAAACAGGCAAAAACAGAATGTGCAATTGGTATTTTGAGAAACTCAAAAGCAAACTTTGTGCTTATTGTAAGAACAGTGGGTATGGGTATTTATGTACTATTTAATATTCCTCTTGTTGATTAATGACTAAGCGAATTTCTGTCATATATTTCTTTAGTTAGTTAGTTATGAATGCCTGACGAAGATTTCTCACATTTTTGCTTGCTCCTTTTTCACCATAAGGAAATAGTTTTCCCATTTAAAAGCACCACACAGTCATGTGAGTGGACAGTATGAGCTCAACAGAATGTATTTATTACCCTGTAATAATTAAGTAAACAAAAAAAACAACACTGATTACCAGAAAAATACCTTTTTAATGCCACATATTCTATTTTGGAACTTAAAAATAGCATATGCTATATGGCAGCACATAAGTGGGTGACTCCCCGCTCCAGTGATCCTCCTTTTGATTCCCAGTTCAGACTGTATCAAAACTACTTTGTGACTACGGTAATGCCCAGTCATAATACATTTCGGGAAAATGTCCGGTTTCACAAAATGTACTGCCAACATTAAATGACACATACCTGTATTAAAAATAAACAAATGCATTCTGTTGAGGCTTCTATTATCAACTCGTATGTAACGGTAGTACTTTTAACATGGACATATTTTCTTTGATGTCAGAAGTACGCAGAATAATTTGTGATTAAGCGTGATTTAATGTTTTAATAATCTAACGGCATTAATTAATTATAATTTCAATGTCGAACAAGTATTAAACTGTACTGCAGTGGCGACAGACTTACCCCTAGGTCTCTGGCATAGTTACTATTCGAAACGAAGGTCACAGGGCGCATAGGATCCAATGACTTTGTGTGAGTCACCAGCTGCCTGCAGGAAAAGAATAAAAGCCACTCAAAGAGAGATAAGTTTAAAAGAAAACCATCACACTGGAGTCTTTTACGTTAAAATATACATTTACAATGCAATCAGAAAGTCTTCAGACCCCTTCACTCTTTTCACATTTTGTAATCAAAGTGCCCCACCCCTATCAGCTTACGCTTAATACCACAGAATGCGAAAGTAAAAACAGAACTTGGGATTTTTTTTTGCAAATTAATTAAAAAGTTTGCTATGACACATAAAATTTAGCTCCTAGTTTCTCCCATTCCTCCTAACAATCTTTGAGATGTTTTTTTACCTTGATTGGAGTCCACTTGTGTTTAATTAAATGTCATTGGACACGCTTTGGAAAGACGTGAGCTTGTCCCATAGCTAACAATGCATATCAGGGTGAAAACCAAACCATGGAAGAGGAAATAACCTCGTACCAGAGTTTTATGACAGAGTGGCCAGAAACTGGCTAAAAACACCTAAATTATTCTTCTAGACTGCTAGAAACTAGACTCTCTGGTCTGCTTTTAAATTTAAATTAAAACACATTTAAATTTTACGCCTCAGTTCTAAGTGTAATTTCTGGAGAAAACCAGCTCTTAATCGCATTCCTACAGTGAAGCATGGTAGTGGTTGCTGTAGGATTGTTATTAAGTGTCTGGGACAGTGAGACTGGTCAGATTTGAGGGAAAGCTGAATGGAGGAACATACTAATGAGAACCTTCAGCCGAAGATTCACCTTCCAACAAAACAATGACCCAAAACACACAACCAAGACAAAATAGGAGTCCTCGAGTGGCCCAGCAAGAGGCCAGACTTGAAACCAAACAACAATGCATGTCTAAGACATTTGGCCCTCACTGTATGTATAATTGTATGATTCCCTATTAGAGGACAGTATGATGTGCAACGGTTGCTAAAAAAGTCCAGACAAGCAGAAAATGGCTCAATAAAGCTAACGGTTCCATTTGAAATTACATTATTTTGTGTTTCAAAGAACATCTGAGCTTGCCATACTTGAAATAGAAGCCTGCTGGTGGCATCTCAGAGGCCGGCTCATTGGCTACAGACCACATGACCACAGATGGGTGGTTCTTATCCCGCCTCACCAATTCCTCCATGACCATTAGGTGATGGGTCAGTGAGGCATTCTCAAAGCTGCGTCTGAGGACAGATCAATCACACACACACACACACACACACACATAACCACATACACACGCACAATGAAGCCACATATGCCGTTTTGCTTTAATCTTTCGGAGGAAAAAACAACACAAAAAAGATGCACAGTCTAGACAGATTGTCTAAATCTTACATGTCTCTAATGCCAACCCCTGGGCACTCATCGATAACCACGATGCCATGTCGATCGGCCATCTGTAAGATCTCCTCAGCATACGGGTAATGACTAGTGCGGAAGGAGTTGGCGCCCATCCACTTCATCAGGTTGAAGTCTTTTATAATGAGTGGCCAGTCAAAGCCCTTACCTCGAATCTACAGCACAAGAAGGGACAGATTTGTAGTCTGAAATCTGCAGTACTGAGGCTTTATGTACTAGCACTTGAAAATCAAACATTAAACCATTTACAGGTCTGCATTGTTCAACATCTGCGTTACATTCTGTGAAACAGGCCGCTGAGCGAAAAGCATGTTGACTGGACGTTTACGTAGTTACAAACAGTAAACGTACTTTGCGCTTTGTGTTCCCCCTTAAACAAGAATATGAATTAAAACACAGAATAAAAGCTGTTAGTAAAGTGCTGTGAATCTTTTACAAAACTAGGAATGCTTACTGAAGACGAAAACAAAAAAGACATTAGAACAATACCATGCTTTATTCTGCCTTCCAAGACTTTCTCTGTTAAAAGGTGTTAGAAGGATTTACCTTTACTATACTGCTCACAAAAATAGGTCACGCTTCAAAATAAAATCCCCATATTAAATATTTTTCTATTTTTTTTATTTATTTTTGTGAGCACAGTACTGTCATAGAATTGTGATTTCATTTATATAGAACATATATAGGACATACAGTCGATTCTGGTTAATGGGACCACATCAGGACACGGTCATTTTGGTCCTAATAACTGGCTGGTCTGATTAAATGAACATGCCCTATGTTACAAGACGGGATGTACTATGCAACATATTAAATGTTTATTAAACCTTTATTGTGTGATTTACACGTATAGCGAACGTACAAACAAGAACTACTGTTGCTTACAGACTTTGTTTATTGAAAAATAAATTTGCAAACAAGTATTTTCAAACTATTTACAACACAATGTATGCACTCAGCATGTGAAGCATAATACTGTAAAAAAACAAGTTCGTTCTTAATTCCAGTCAACGTTTGAAGAACTTATCCAGTGTGATCTGATCCGCTTTAGCAGGGGCTACGTGGCTTCTTTTTGTGTAGTAAATGGAAATGTTAGGCAAAGACCTGTAGGTAGCAGTAGAGGGTAGAGTTTTTGGGTAGTGATGCCAGAGACGAAGAGATTCTTGGGATTTTACGGATATTACATACTGTACACGTTTTTGGTCCGATTAATTAATTAATACTGAACGAATTTTTGACCAAATAAGCGAATAACATTACAAAAATTTAATAGGGGTTGATTCGGTACTTTAGGATTTGGTCCGAATAAGCGGCTGGTCCTATTAACCGGTGCGCCAATTAACCTTGGACATTAAAGCAAATGGACGTTGGACAGATGAGTGTTAAATGGTGCATGGTTTACTACATTATAGTAACACTTTTTTTTGCTATTAAATTAGACAATCCAACCCTGAATGTACCTTGTTTTGAAAAATAAGCAAATCTATGTTCAGGTTATCAGACGGGGGTCGGGGGGGTGGGGGGGAAGCATCGCATATCTGTACATTCAAAATCTCACTAGCATTCGGTGATGCCTAATTCAGTGGTGAAATTTCATAGACATGAGTATTCCAAACCTTTGCTATGCCACTTAAAATTTAGCTCCTAGTTTCTCCCATTCCTCCTAACCATCTTTGAGATGTTTCTTTACCTTGATTGGAGTCCACTTGTGTTTAATTAAATGTCATTGGACACGCTTTGGAAAGACGTGAGCTTGTCTTATAGCTAACAATGCATATCAGGGTGAAAACCAAACCATGGAAGAGGAAATAACTGCTCGTACCAGAGTTTTATGGCACAGTGGCCGGAAGCTGGCTAAAAACACCTAAATTATTCTTCTAGACTGCTAGAAACTAGACTCTCTGGTCTGCTGAAGCCAAGATTTAAATTTTACGCCTTAGTTCTAAATGTAATTTCTGGAGAACACTAGACACTGCTCATCACCTCTCAATCATATTCCTACAGTGAAGCATGGTGGTGGCAGACTGGTCAGATTTAAGGTGATGCTTAATACAGTGGTGCATTACAAGTGGGTGTTCGTTACTCTCTCTTTTCAGTGCTACGGTATAAAATAAAACAACCATTACTGCTTCCAGAAACACTAAATAAAAGGCACACAGCCCAGTCAGGGTCAGGGGTTGAGTTTGAGGTCACGTGATGCAGAAGTGATACTTCCATCGTTCTATAATTTAAGTTTTGTCTTTTAAAGCCATGGCAGAATTGGAGTGTTCCAGGAATGCGCCATTTATCATCCATTTGATCAATGCCTGTTCGCTTTAATGGTCTTAAGAAGTTCTCTCTAGTCACCATTTTTAGTAAGTGTTTTCAGATTTTTATAAGAGACACGAAGATAAAAAATAGAGTACAGTACCTAAACTGCTATGGGACAACGGTAACATCCAGTCAACGCCCAGTTTAACAGAATGTAATGCAGATGTTAAACGGCGCATACCTGTGGTTCTAGAGCAGTTTATAAGGTTTCAGACCAGTCACCCAGAGAGAATGATGTAGATTTGCTGCCCCCTGTTGGCACTCACGTCAGCGTCTTCGTGTTTGTTGACACCATGGAAGTAGAAGGGCTTGTTGTTGATGAGGAACGAAGTGCTGGTCACTTGAACGGTGCGAATGCCAACTGGCAGTGTGTAAAAATCCATCACCCCATTCTCTGAAGTGAGCTGAACCTAAGTAAACCAAAGAGAAACCCATTTCAGTCAATTCCTTGATTTAGCAAACCTTCCTTATGCATATTAACCAATGCAAACAGTTCATACAGATAGTAGACTCTAAGAACATTGTGCATTGACTAATAGTAACAATTCCTAAGCCACAAAAGACACACATCACTATCACACCTTCCTTGCTAGGCTTCATCTCTGCCTGAAAGACAACCTTGGGATTTCTTTTCATCTTTACCCAGCACTCGTAAGATCTCCCTCACCTCCATCGAGTACAGGTAAGCAGGGTTCTGGTGCATCAGGTAAGGCCACCACAGGTTGACGTCTGGCACTTTGAGGACACCCGTGGTCCCCTTAACAGAAGCCACACATTGTCCATCCTTAGTCATGAGACCCACCTTCACATCTGGCTTCATGCTGCCCACAACAGCAACATCAAAATTGACAATCCCTATAACACACAAATATTAATTTACTCCATGCCAGGAGCTGTTGAGATTACCAGGTTAATCCAGTAAAGTGTAGCATAAATATGAATATGTGAATAAAGCTGATCTTTCCAAAGGTAACATTTATTTAAAAAAAAACCCCAAAAGGACAGAATTTCTAGAACATTGCTTCGTTCATATTTACACCATGTGAACACGTGGACGACGTAATGTAACTTACCAGTACTATCAGAATACGAGGTCGTCACAGTGATGTCATCAATGTATGCATTGGGAGTTGTGTACAGAAGCACAGATCGATGTACTCCAGCATAGTTGAAGAAATCAAAGTTGGTATTTTGAATGAAGTAGCCTGCAGGGTACCTGGGTTTAGAAAGGAACAGTGACAATGTTGATATTAACCGTTTTGCAATGGTCTTTGTAAAGAAAAAAAAAAAAGTAATAATAACCCAGATATAATACAGGATGAGTCAAAAGTCACAGGGCTGAGGTTTCTTAGTCAGTAGTGGTCTTCAGACGATCACTATGTGGCTTGTCATCTACAGTACCATTTTCTCTGAATGTGGCTATAAGATGCTGTGTAAAATTGGTAATCTTTTTCGGGTGTTCTGTTTGTTGACATCTATAATACAGCAGCTGCGTTCCCCGAACATTAGAATCGTCAATTCCAACTTCAGTTACCTGTGACGAACAGCAAAACTTTTGAAATTTATGTGTTGAACCACAACAAGGGACACTGTAAATCTTGCTCAAATTGATTTCTGAGACAATTCTGGTCTTCTTTGATGTGCTACATGACTACATTTCCATTTGAAAAACTTGCTCTTGATACAATACGGCAGCTTTCAAGCAAGGTTATAATGGTTTGGATTTTTATTCATTATATTAGTTTTATTTCGTTTTGAAGTTTTTTTTCCCACAAATTTAGTAAGTTTTAATTAGTTTTTAGGTTAGGTTTGCTAGTTTTTATTATTTTTTTAATGATTTATTTTAGTTTAGTTTTCGTTAGTTTTAGTATTAGTTTTATTATTCAGTGACTGACAAACAAGTGTCCACAACATCTGTAACAGTCCACAAGATAGCAGTCTTAAGTGCAAAATGTGTGTAATACTGCTGCGGAAAATATTCAATATTAACTAAGCACATACATGGAAATAATATATATATATATATATATATATTATTTCCATGTATGTGCTTAGTTAATATTGAATATTTTCCGCAGCAGTATTACACACATTTTGCACTTAAGACTGCTATCTTGTGGACTGTTACAGATGTTGTGGACACTTGTTTGTCAGTCACTGAATAATAAAACTAATACTAAAACTAACGAAAACTAAACTAAAATAAATCATTAAAAAAATAATAAAAACTAGCAAACCTAACCTAAAAACTAATTAAAACTTACTAAATTTGTGGGAAAAAAAACTTCAAAACGAAATAAAACTAATATAATGAATAAAAATCCAAACCATTATAACCTTGCTTGAAAGCTGCCGTATTGTATCAAGAGCAAGTTTTTCAAATGGAAATGTAGTCATGTAGCACATCAAAGAAGACCAGAATTGTCTCAGAAATCAATTTGAGCAAGATTTACAGTGTCCCTTGTTGTGGTTCAACACATAAATTTCAAAAGTTTTGCTGTTCGTCACAGGTAACTGAAGTTGGAATTGACGATTCTAATGTTCGGGGAACGCAGCTGCTGTATTATAGATGTCAACAAACAGAACACCCGAAAAAGATTACCAATTTTACACAGCATCTTATAGCCACATTCAGAGAAAATGGTACTGTAGATGACAAGCCACATAGTGATCGTCTGAAGACCACTACTGACTAAGAAACCTCAGCCCTGTGACTTTTGACTCATCCTGTATTATATCTGGGTTATTATTACTTTTTTTTTTTTCTTTACAAAGACCATTGCAAAACGGTTAATATCAACATTGTCACTGTTCCTTTCTAAACCCAGGTACCCTGCAGGCTACTTCATTCAAAATACCAACTTTGATTTCTTCAACTATGCTGGAGTACATCGATCTGTGCTTCTGTACACAACTCCCAATGCATACATTGATGACATCACTGTGACGACCTCGTATTCTGATAGTACTGGTAAGTTACATTACGTCGTCCACGTGTTCACATGGTGTAAATATGAACGAAGCAATGTTCTAGAAATTCTGTCCTTTTGGGGTTTTTTTTTAAATAAATGTTACCTTTGGAAAGATCAGCTTTATTCACATATTCATATTTATGCTACACTTTACTGGATTAACCTGGTAATCTCAACAGCTCCTGGCATGGAGTAAATTAATATTTGTGTGTTATAGGGATTGTCAATTTTGATGTTGCTGTTGTGGGCAGCATGAAGCCAGATGTGAAGGTGGGTCTCATGACTAAGGATGGACAATGTGTGGCTTCTGTTAAGGGGACCACGGGTGTCCTCAAAGTGCCAGACGTCAACCTGTGGTGGCCTTACCTGATGCACCAGAACCCTGCTTACCTGTACTCGATGGAGGTGAGGGAGATCTTACGAGTGCTGGGTAAAGATGAAAAGAAATCCCAAGGTTGTCTTTCAGGCAGAGATGAAGCCTAGCAAGGAAGGTGTGATAGTGATGTGTGTCTTTTGTGGCTTAGGAATTGTTACTATTAGTCAATGCACAATGTTCTTAGAGTCTACTATCTGTATGAACTGTTTGCATTGGTTAATATGCATAAGGAAGGTTTGCTAAATCAAGGAATTGACTGAAATGGGTTTCTCTTTGGTTTACTTAGGTTCAGCTCACTTCAGAGAATGGGGTGATGGATTTTTACACACTGCCAGTTGGCATTCGCACCGTTCAAGTGACCAGCACTTCGTTCCTCATCAACAACAAGCCCTTCTACTTCCATGGTGTCAACAAACACGAAGACGCTGACGTGAGTGCCAACAGGGGGCAGCAAATCTACATCATTCTCTCTGGGTGACTGGTCTGAAACCTTATAAACTGCTCTAGAACCACAGGTATGCGCCGTTTAACATCTGCATTACATTCTGTTAAACTGGGCGTTGACTGGATGTTACCGTTGTCCCATAGCAGTTTAGGTACTGTACTCTATTTTTTATCTTCGTGTCTCTTATAAAAATCTGAAAACACTTACTAAAAATGGTGACTAGAGAGAACTTCTTAAGACCATTAAAGCGAACAGGCATTGATCAAATGGATGATAAATGGCGCATTCCTGGAACACTCCAATTCTGCCATGGCTTTAAAAGACAAAACTTAAATTATAGAACGATGGAAGTATCACTTCTGCATCACGTGACCTCAAACTCAACCCCTGACCCTGACTGGGCTGTGTGCCTTTTATTTAGTGTTTCTGGAAGCAGTAATGGTTGTTTTATTTTATACCGTAGCACTGAAAAGAGAGAGTAACGAACACCCACTTGTAATGCACCACTGTATTAAGCATCACCTTAAATCTGACCAGTCTGCCACCACCATGCTTCACTGTAGGAATATGATTGAGAGGTGATGAGCAGTGTCTAGTGTTCTCCAGAAATTACATTTAGAACTAAGGCGTAAAATTTAAATCTTGGCTTCAGCAGACCAGAGAGTCTAGTTTCTAGCAGTCTAGAAGAATAATTTAGGTGTTTTTAGCCAGCTTCCGGCCACTGTGCCATAAAACTCTGGTACGAGCAGTTATTTCCTCTTCCATGGTTTGGTTTTCACCCTGATATGCATTGTTAGCTATAAGACAAGCTCACGTCTTTCCAAAGCGTGTCCAATGACATTTAATTAAACACAAGTGGACTCCAATCAAGGTAAAGAAACATCTCAAAGATGGTTAGGAGGAATGGGAGAAACTAGGAGCTAAATTTTAAGTGGCATAGCAAAGGTTTGGAATACTCATGTCTATGAAATTTCACCACTGAATTAGGCATCACCGAATGCTAGTGAGATTTTGAATGTACAGATATGCGATGCTTCCCCCCCACCCCCCCGACCCCCGTCTGATAACCTGAACATAGATTTGCTTATTTTTCAAAACAAGGTACATTCAGGGTTGGATTGTCTAATTTAATAGCAAAAAAAAGTGTTACTATAATGTAGTAAACCATGCACCATTTAACACTCATCTGTCCAACGTCCATTTGCTTTAATGTCCAAGGTTAATTGGCGCACCGGTTAATAGGACCAGCCGCTTATTCGGACCAAATCCTAAAGTACCGAATCAACCCCTATTAAATTTTTGTAATGTTATTCGCTTATTTGGTCAAAAATTCGTTCAGTATTAATTAATTAATCGGACCAAAAACGTGTACAGTATGTAATATCCGTAAAATCCCAAGAATCTCTTCGTCTCTGGCATCACTACCCAAAAACTCTACCCTCTACTGCTACCTACAGGTCTTTGCCTAACATTTCCATTTACTACACAAAAAGAAGCCACGTAGCCCCTGCTAAAGCGGATCAGATCACACTGGATAAGTTCTTCAAACGTTGACTGGAATTAAGAACGAACTTGTTTTTTTACAGTATTATGCTTCACATGCTGAGTGCATACATTGTGTTGTAAATAGTTTGAAAATACTTGTTTGCAAATTTATTTTTCAATAAACAAAGTCTGTAAGCAACAGTAGTTCTTGTTTGTACGTTCGCTATACGTGTAAATCACACAATAAAGGTTTAATAAACATTTAATATGTTGCATAGTACATCCCGTCTTGTAACATAGGGCATGTTCATTTAATCAGACCAGCCAGTTATTAGGACCAAAATGACCGTGTCCTGATGTGGTCCCATTAACCAGAATCGACTGTATGTCCTATATATGTTCTATATAAATGAAATCACAATTCTATGACAGTACTGTGCTCACAAAAATAAATAAAAAAAATAGAAAAATATTTAATATGGGGATTTTATTTTGAAGCGTGACCTATTTTTGTGAGCAGTATAGTAAAGGTAAATCCTTCTAACACCTTTTAACAGAGAAAGTCTTGGAAGGCAGAATAAAGCATGGTATTGTTCTAATGTCTTTTTTGTTTTCGTCTTCAGTAAGCATTCCTAGTTTTGTAAAAGATTCACAGCACTTTACTAACAGCTTTTATTCTGTGTTTTAATTCATATTCTTGTTTAAGGGGGAACACAAAGCGCAAAGTACGTTTACTGTTTGTAACTACGTAAACGTCCAGTCAACATGCTTTTCGCTCAGCGGCCTGTTTCACAGAATGTAACGCAGATGTTGAACAATGCAGACCTGTAAATGGTTTAATGTTTGATTTTCAAGTGCTAGTACATAAAGCCTCAGTACTGCAGATTTCAGACTACAAATCTGTCCCTTCTTGTGCTGTAGATTCGAGGTAAGGGCTTTGACTGGCCACTCATTATAAAAGACTTCAACCTGATGAAGTGGATGGGCGCCAACTCCTTCCGCACTAGTCATTACCCGTATGCTGAGGAGATCTTACAGATGGCCGATCGACATGGCATCGTGGTTATCGATGAGTGCCCAGGGGTTGGCATTAGAGACATGTAAGATTTAGACAATCTGTCTAGACTGTGCATCTTTTTTGTGTTGTTTTTTCCTCCGAAAGATTAAAGCAAAACGGCATATGTGGCTTCATTGTGCGTGTGTATGTGGTTATGTGTGTGTGTGTGTGTGTGTGTGTGATTGATCTGTCCTCAGACGCAGCTTTGAGAATGCCTCACTGACCCATCACCTAATGGTCATGGAGGAATTGGTGAGGCGGGATAAGAACCACCCATCTGTGGTCATGTGGTCTGTAGCCAATGAGCCGGCCTCTGAGATGCCACCAGCAGGCTTCTATTTCAAGTATGGCAAGCTCAGATGTTCTTTGAAACACAAAATAATGTAATTTCAAATGGAACCGTTAGCTTTATTGAGCCATTTTCTGCTTGTCTGGACTTTTTTAGCAACCGTTGCACATCATACTGTCCTCTAATAGGGAATCATACAATTATACATACAGTGAGGGCCAAATGTCTTAGACATGCATTGTTGTTTGGTTTCAAGTCTGGCCTCTTGCTGGGCCACTCGAGGACTCCTATTTTGTCTTGGTTGTGTGTTTTGGGTCATTGTTTTGTTGGAAGGTGAATCTTCGGCTGAAGGTTCTCATTAGTATGTTCCTCCATTCAGCTTTCCCTCAAATCTGACCAGTCTCACTGTCCCAGACACTTAATAACAATCCTACAGCAACCACTACCATGCTTCACTGTAGGAATGCGATTAAGAGCTGGTTTTCTCCAGAAATTACACTTAGAACTGAGGCGTAAAATTTAAATGTGTTTTAATTTAAATTTAAAAGCAGACCAGAGAGTCTAGTTTCTAGCAGTCTAGAAGAATAATTTAGGTGTTTTTAGCCAGTTTCTGGCCACTCTGTCATAAAACTCTGGTACGAGGTTATTTCCTCTTCCATGGTTTGGTTTTCACCCTGATATGCATTGTTAGCTATGGGACAAGCTCACGTCTTTCCAAAGCGTGTCCAATGACATTTAATTAAACACAAGTGGACTCCAATCAAGGTAAAAAAACATCTCAAAGATTGTTAGGAGGAATGGGAGAAACTAGGAGCTAAATTTTATGTGTCATAGCAAACTTTTTAATTAATTTGCAAAAAAAAATCCCAAGTTCTGTTTTTACTTTCGCATTCTGTGGTATTAAGCGTAAGCTGATAGGGGTGGGGCACTTTGATTACAAAATGTGAAAAGAGTGAAGGGGTCTGAAGACTTTCTGATTGCATTGTAAATGTATATTTTAACGTAAAAGACTCCAGTGTGATGGTTTTCTTTTAAACTTATCTCTCTTTGAGTGGCTTTTATTCTTTTCCTGCAGGCAGCTGGTGACTCACACAAAGTCATTGGATCCTATGCGCCCTGTGACCTTCGTTTCGAATAGTAACTATGCCAGAGACCTAGGGGTAAGTCTGTCGCCACTGCAGTACAGTTTAATACTTGTTCGACATTGAAATTATAATTAATTAATGCCGTTAGATTATTAAAACATTAAATCACGCTTAATCACAAATTATTCTGCGTACTTCTGACATCAAAGAAAATATGTCCATGTTAAAAGTACTACCGTTACATACGAGTTGATAATAGAAGCCTCAACAGAATGCATTTGTTTATTTTTAATACAGGTATGTGTCATTTAATGTTGGCAGTACATTTTGTGAAACCGGACATTTTCCCGAAATGTATTATGACTGGGCATTACCGTAGTCACAAAGTAGTTTTGATACAGTCTGAACTGGGAATCAAAAGGAGGATCACTGGAGCGGGGAGTCACCCACTTATGTGCTGCCATATAGCATATGCTATTTTTAAGTTCCAAAATAGAATATGTGGCATTAAAAAGGTATTTTTCTGGTAATCAGTGTTGTTTTTTTTGTTTACTTAATTATTACAGGGTAATAAATACATTCTGTTGAGCTCATACTGTCCACTCACATGACTGTGTGGTGCTTTTAAATGGGAAAACTATTTCCTTATGGTGAAAAAGGAGCAAGCAAAAATGTGAGAAATCTTCGTCAGGCATTCATAACTAACTAACTAAAGAAATATATGACAGAAATTCGCTTAGTCATTAATCAACAAGAGGAATATTAAATAGTACATAAATACCCATACCCACTGTTCTTACAATAAGCACAAAGTTTGCTTTTGAGTTTCTCAAAATACCAATTGCACATTCTGTTTTTGCCTGTTTTACTTGCACATTCCAGCTATGACTGCATTTTCTTCTTTTTTTTTTTCAGAAGAAATGAGCCTGAAACTTCCAGGCTATGTTAAGAGTTTTGATATCTTTAGCACTGATACTTAGGAACAGAAGACACTGGCAGTGTTTGTACATACATCCATCTTGGGTACTTTCAGGTGTTCTTTGTTGTCTGGGTGTAGATAAAGAATCAAACATTCCTGAACGTATTGTATTACAGTTGGGGCAGACTTATGTTCCGGAATGTTCTTCAATTTCTCCGGAAATAACATTTCTCATTTACACCAGAAAAAGCTACACTGCTCACAAAATAGCACATATTTCAAAATGAAACTTGAAATTTGTACACTATTTGTCTGACTGTTCATTGGTGGAGTCAACACTCTTTAGAGATGGTTTTGCAATCTTGTCCAGCTTGATGAGCATCAGCTATATCTGAGGTCTTTAGAAAGCAATTTTCTTTTTGTATCATGATGCGATTCAGCAAATGCGTTGTGATGATCTGACTATTATGTTCTTTAAATATACAGTGAGTCCAAGAAGTATTTGATCCCTTGCTGATTTTCTTTGTTTGCCCACTAATAAAGACACTATCCTTC
>JAVSBV010163851.1:0-14323 GCA_033117975.1 Parotocinclus spilosoma | reverse complement strand
CTGTTGTTCTAATGACATCCTATTTTCTGTACCAGTCTTTCTCACCAGTTCTCGTGAGGTTAGTGACATTTTAGTTTGGAGAGGCACAAGAATGTTTTTTAAAATGATAATATAATACGGGAAAATACTAATAGGGGAGGACAGCGGGAATGAGAATTAAAATATGGTAGTTTCCCGAGTAAAACAGGGGACTTGACAGGTATGCTCCATATTGAGGCATTACAAAATTTGAACAAGCAGTAATAAGAGTCAAATGAAAAATATGTGGTTTTCCACTCCAGGATTTGAGTCCAGACTCAAATAATGGACAGTTCTGGGGCAAGCTTTTTAACGCACCAGCACGTTTCCATTAAAACTTGCAGAAGTATGTCATAAACATATATATTTTTTTATCAGTAACCCACCAGTTTGGTCCTTTCACTCGCACCAAACAGTTCTAGGGAATAATTTGGGAGGTACTACCCCCTGTGCAGCTCCCCTGAGAACTACATTTGTTCTCTGCACTGCTTGTTTGCTACTGAAATGCTCTTGAGCAAGGTTGTTAACCAACAATTGCTTGGATTGTACCCTTGCAGATTGTATTCATTGTACAGTACTGTGCAAAAGTATTTAGCCAACATTGGACTAGACATATTGTTTAGCATGGATTGTTTAGCAATGGTGTAATGACCATGATTTTTCGCAGTGTCTTTATTAGAAGGTAATCAGAAAATACAGGACAATTGTATGTAACATTCAAAAAACAAGCTTCTATAAACTTAAATGGCAAATATTTAGTATGACCTACACATATTTCAGCTTCATCAGTTGACCATTCTACAGTTTCTAGAAGCTTGATCAGTCTTTTTGAAAGGGTAGTAGGCAAGAAACAACGTTTTCGGAAGGGGAACAGGTTAAAAAAGGCTACTATATGCTAAGGCTTGCTAACACTGGAATGAAGATCAGTAGAAAACAGGACTGAATGACAAATCAAAGTTTTTTTTTTTTGTGTTTTTGTTTTTTTTTAGTTCAATAGCAGGTATGTTATGGTCATTACACCACTGTTAAGACAGCAAATCTAATGGTGTTCTTAAGCAAAACTTAATCTGCCCAAACTCTGTCTGAACTCTAAACGAAATGTCTTTGTGCCCACTGAGCCAGCACAAGGAACCCAGAAACATGAACTACTTTCCTTCTGCATGGGCAAGTGTAGGTAATCTGGTTCCATATTGTATATGACATTCGTTTTATGTTCTCCACGTTTTCCTGGCCATCAAACAAGAACTGATAGATTCACTTAGTTTATACAAATACCTGGGGGGAGGGGTGCTATGCATCAGTCCAGATGATTTCTGTTGTGATGTAGACCAAGCTAACTTATTAACAAGAAACAACATCTGTGCGTTTTAACATCGAGAGCTTTGAGGAATGAAGTTCAGAGGCAAAATCAGATGGCAGTTTTTAAAGAATGGTTTGTGCACTGACATTGAAAACGAGGCTTAAATGTGTAAATTTGCACTTGAATCAAAGAAGCGATAACAAAAACACGCAGCTATTTTAGGGATCTTTTGGGTTATGGAGCTCAGGCAGTACAATATGATGCAAGTTGTTTCGTGGGTCTTTAAAGTATCACAGAAATGAGACTTTTTTGTAGCATGTTTCCATAAACAGCTGTTTACTATGCAAATGTTGTGCTTGTGCATTTCTTTAGCAAGTCCACTGTGATTTAGTTGCTGATGCATTTCCTGAAAAACGTTTCCCTTGTTTAATCAAGGATGTTAGCTATTGTACATCTTTTAAGGTTTGCTTGAGTTTGGCTTTCCTAAAATTGTGTAGCCAGGTTTTTTTGTTTTCTGAGAAATTTCAGGGTCAGGGATGAGTTATTAACTCGTTCTGAATCATCTACACTTTAACTGTGCGAGTCAAGTACACTCTTGATTCATCCACTGGAGTTAGTGGTGTAGTCCAGTGGTCCTCAAAGTGGGGTGCGCAAAACTGGGGCAGTTTTGCAAAATCATTTTACGGTAAATTGCCGTTTGTGTTGTGTCACTTATAGGAATTCCACTGTAAAGATAATGTGTTCAAAGTTCAATAATACTGTTTGGTAAACTGGTATGGTCCAACTTGGTATGGTCCAGTTGAATGGGGTTTGGTAGCGGGGCTTAGGGGTAAATCTGCACCCCCACAGCCCGTAAAAACAGAAAAAATACTGACCTAAACCAGTAGTCTGCCAGTGATTTTGTCTTTGTTTTTCAGTGATTTGTTTGTAATAGTATCAATAATAGCTCTCAAGATAGCCTCTATATTTTCTGTTTTGATACTAGGGAGCCATCAGCACTTAAATAAAAGAATGATTCTCTGATGGCAGGGAACAGGGGCGTGGCCTACTAAACAGCCTTTTCTTTTTAGTGAAAATATTCTTTTGAGCAATTTCATATACAGATATTTCCACTGAGTTTATTTAACATGTGCAAATTGTATTTTGACAAACTCGGAGCACCTCAGAGCACAAAAAGCCTCACACACCCCCACTAATGTTTGGACTCCATTTTGGGACTAGAGTACTAGATGGTACTAAACAGGATCTGACAATGCATACCATAATACTGAAAATAGTTGCAGTATTAAACATGAGTAAATAATCAACACCGTCCCTATTGTTTTGGCACACATTTTAGTAGGTAGCATGCAGTTTGGGATGCAGCCATTTGTAATAAAACTCTGCTGTTCATCCATGTTAGAGCATCTGGACCTCGAACATGTTAATCTACTTTAGTGCTCTGTGACATTTTCTGTACAAGTAACGCTCATGACAGCGAAGGATGATTCATGACTCCCAGTGTCTGGTTTTAAATTCATGTTTTAGATAAGAGTATCATGTGTAGCCCATTTCTAAAATGACATGAATATGTAACTTACAGCAGTGGTATTAAATGTGGTCGAGAATTTTAGGCATTAAATGTTTTAAGCTGTGCTTTAACCCTTTGAGGACCAAGGGACATTTTTTGTCCACCAAAATGCACCAAATGCGATTGAAACAACCTACGGTCCTTAAAAAGGTTAAAGTGGGGTGTTGGAGGGAAAAATGCCTTAAGCGTTTCTTTCTTAACCCTTTCAGGACCATAGGCTTCAATCGCTTTTGGTGTCCATTTACAAGTATGGGACAAATATTTCCCTTATGTCCTCAAAGGGGTAAAATGTTTCATTCACAACATTAATGAATTATTGTTAGCTAGTGTTAATGTAGTTACAAATAACACAATAGGTACCAGAACTATTACAAATGTCATAATTTTACTACCCATTACAACTACAAATTTTACATTTCATGCCACAAAAGTGCATCAGTTATATTGTATTACATTAACTTTACTTGCTTACTGTCAAGACAAATCTGATGCATTAGCATCTTTAAGTATGTGTCAAAGTGCAAGGCTAACATACACAAATGTGATACTAACTACTTTTATTTTATACCCATGGATTGAACCATGAGGCAGCGGTGCTAGCTACCGTACTACATTTACAGTATTTAGCAGACGCCCTTATCCAGAGCGACTTACAAAAGTGCTTTTGTACAAAAGTACTATACTTTTGTTATCTCAAAAGCACTGACTGATGTATTCAATCGACACCTAAATGTTTGTTTGCCTTCAGTTCTAGGGTTGACAAATCAATATGTCTGATTTAAAAAAATTGGGGGGCAATTATTTTTCTGTCTAAGAATTAAATAATTCTAAATTACAGCATACAGACAATTTATTTTTAGCTTTAACCTCTTTGTATTATTACGTTTGTTGATTTGAATGGTTTCAGAGATGTTCCTTCATGATTTATTTTCACCTTGCCTATATTGCAAACAACACACACTGAAGAGCTTCCACACCGAAGACATATCTCGGTCCAAAATAAATCTCTACCCTCTCATTAATGTTGCACATTATAGAGAGCTCTGTACACAAATTAACCGAATTCCTAATTACAGTTAGTAAAAGCGCTGTGCTGTTTGTGGTGCTGTTGTCATTGTGTGCTGTATGTTGGTGTAGGATTTTAAAGATTTCCTAGAATGTGTGACGCCAAATAAACAAAGGCGGAAGCTAACGCAGGTAGAAATTAAGCAGAGGTTTTATTGGGGCAAATCCAAAAATCAGTGTCAAAACTTTCCAAAGTCCAAATACTGGAGCGAGCATGACGAGACCAGAGGGTGAGACGAGAAGCAGAAACTGGGAAGACGAAAAAGAGGGTCAAACCGGTAAGAAGGCGATCTATCATAGGAAACGCTCAGTACACAGGAACAAACCAAGTGACTAGCAGGGTAAAATTGTGGAGAGAGTGAATATAAGGACTGGGGTGACAAGGAATCAGTGAGACTGCTTAGTACAAAGGTGACACTGATTGAGGCCCACCGTGCAGGACGCGGGCATGACAGAATGTTTCTATTCTATATATGGTATATATTAACATTTACAAACATTTATTTAGTCGTACAATTCAATCAATGGTGGGTTAAGGCAGCTTGGCAGAGGTGGGATTTGAACCCAGGACCATCAGGTTCATTCAGGTCCAGAGTCCAGTAACTTAACCGCTCGGCTACCACAGTCCCATATGCAGTATATACCTTGGTGTCCTATTCCACCACCTATGTCGAGGACAAGACCTGGCCTGCCATGGTGATTTAGATAATAGGCAGAAATAAGAGCTTGGCCAGTGTTTCTAGTGCAGCTTCAGTAAGGTCAACCACAAGAGTCATTTTTTCAGCCACTCCCAGCCTCTCTTTATTCTTATGAAGAATGTGGTGCATCGACAACCAGTGACTTAGCTAGATGATGGTTACAGATAAAAGCTTACCATGCTGAGAATAAAAGGATTGTAAAATGGGATTCAAAGCTTCTGTAAGGTTTGTACTTCTGTACAAGGTTAATTCGACTTTCTACATGTGTTCGTCTCAAAGGTGTTGTGCAGATTAATTATGCAGATTGGTATTTGGTGAAAACATCAGTCATTCATGAATCGCATTTGTTCTATTCAGGGTCATGAAGAGTCGGGGCTTTAACAGCACAGGGCGTTAGGCAGGAACCAACACACCCAGTTATACTGGGACAATTTAAAGACCCCAGTTTACATACCAGCTTTTGGAATATGGCAAGAAACTGGAGTTCCCAAAGAAACCTCACACAAACATGCAAACCCCACACGGGTGCATCAGATGTTTGGTATTTAACATCATCTAATCCCAAGCAGAATAGCATAGCATAGAATAGAATAGCTACCGCTTGTATTTCAAGCATTTGCTGGACTTTTGACAGAGGATACATTTTGTATAAGATATTAAAAGCCTCATAGTCTTAACTGTAAAAGGATTTTGTCCACTAATTATATTTCAGCCTTTAGGTGTGCAATTTAATAAACCCATTCAGCACTGATGGTCACACATCCATTTATCACCCATTTATATTCTCAATGTGTGTCCAACTCACTGAAGGCAGAATTGTCAGTGACAGATCGGAGTCCTGCAGGTCAGGTAGAA
This sequence comes from Parotocinclus spilosoma, assembly GCA_033117975.1. Lineage (NCBI taxonomy): Eukaryota > Metazoa > Chordata > Actinopteri > Siluriformes > Loricariidae > Parotocinclus > Parotocinclus spilosoma. The sequence continues at coordinate 8,817 of JAVSBV010163851.1, read as the reverse complement.
TATAAATTTTCCTCTCCAGATGAAAATATTGCCCTTACCCCACCAAGTTATCTGTTAAAGGATATAGTTCACACCTGCTTTAAAACCTTTTTCTTTGAACAATAATTCTTTAAATCATGTGAAAAAAAACCTAAATGTGTAAATCAAAAGTTGTGGTTAAATCAGAAGTGCCATTAAGCAGATGCACCAATTTAGAGTGACTAACAATGTAAAGTCAGAGCATCTTGCCAGCATCTGAACCACTTCAGAATCAGAAATATTTTATTGATCCCAAGAGGGAAATTACAGTTTTCATCGTTCAGGTAAGCATATACCTTTCTAAAAAAAGACAAAAAACTGTGAAATGTATAAAATATGTACATGTACTTAAATGAAATTGAATTACGTGCCTATAATAAGTGGCGAAAGTGTTTGTAAAAATTATAATAAATATGGAACATGCAGTATAAGGTAGTTCAGTTCCTTTATTGCACCTGAAGAATATTGCACACAAATCAAAATGAATTTTAACTGTTACGTAAACATATGGGCAATATGGATAGAGTGTGTAACAACTCCAATATCCTTATATCTGAACCAATATCAAGCCTATACCAGAACCACTAACCATATACCTGACCCGCTAACCCTGCACCTCATCCACTAAGGCTACACCAGAACCACTAACCATATACCTTACTCACTAACCCTGCACTTGATCTACTATGGTTATACCAGAACCAATAACCATATACCTGACCCACCAAACCTGCATGTGATCCACTAAGGCTACACCAGAACCACTAACCATATACCTGGCCCACCAACCCTGTATCGGATCCACTAACCCTTGTATATGATCTAGTAACCAAAACCCACAACCCTTGTATCTGATCTACAACCTGATTACCTGACACGTTCTCCACTTGACACTAAACATATGACCTGCTAACTATGTAACTGAACTACTGACCGTATACCAGAACTGCTAACCTTCCACTAACCTTGTATCTGACCAATGAACCCTGTACCTGATCCACTAGTCTTGTAACTAATCTACCGACACTGTACTTGATCTACTGACCCCGTAACTGATCCACTAATCCTGTACCAGAACCACTAGCCCATTCATTGATCTACATGCTCTGTATCAGAACCACTAGCCTTGTACCTGACCCACTAAACCTGTAACTGTGTCCAAAAAGAACTGGCTTGGTAGCTAAATTATTGGGTAATTAATTGATGGGTTGAGGGTTGCTAAGGCTCTGGGCTCTTATCGATGGCTCTAAATGATTGTTTTGTCAAGAGAGAAACTGTGGAGAAAGTGTATAAAAATAATTGTTGGAAAAGCTAAATCGAATGCAAGGATAAAAGACTGTTTGCTGCCTCATTTGAACCCAGAAGGTATTTTAAAGCAGTGCCTTTTCATTACAATAAGCATTAATTACTTCATTATCTTTGGTAGAGAGAGATATTTAAAGATATTTCTGACAGTAAACATCTCTTGAGATAAAAAATTAAACAGAACAACTCATTCCTCTCGTTGAATAAAAGATTTAGCTCATTAGGCCTCTGCACTGATAAGAGTCAATATTTATTTTTGGTATAGCTTGTTTGATGGTGCTAAAAATGTGAGATAAACACAAGAAATGCACAAATCTGGATCTCGATCTCATAATTTGCTGTCGCACACCACTGGAGGAAAAACAATTTAGACTCCTCAGGTGTTCCAGGATAATTCATTAAACTTTTAACATTACAGCTTGTGGTTTTACACAAGAAATCCGGCAGCTAAGCCTCAAGTCAGTCATTTATGCATGAAGCGTGAAGTTTGCGAAAGTTGAAACAGGACATTTTCTAAAAGTGGAAAGCAGGATTCTGCAACAAACAAATCAGTCATGACACACTTGAGACAACATCCTTGCGGTTCAGTTCAACATTGTCTGCACACATTTCATACTTCTTTCACATGCAGAGTGACCGAATAACCTAAATAGGTTTATGATGCATCTTTGTGCTTAGGCATATCTTAAAACTTGTACCTTTAGCCCACAATTTTGTTTAACGTGATAACTTTGTACTGAAAGCTGAAATGGTGACACTCAGTCAGTTTTTCTGTGAACCTTGAAGAAGTTATACTGCTCACAAAAATCAGGGGATATTTCAAAATTAATCCGAAGAGAACAAGAACTGCTGGATAATCTGATCTTGTCCATGCCCTATCGCTGTCAGTGTGTTTTGGCACTCTTGGGTGATCATACACCCTACTGAACGGTCAATGTGGGGGCACTCTCGTCCAGTTTAACATGCTTCTTTTGACCCCCATGAATATATCACTTACTACTCAGTCACCATAACTGAGTTTGCATCTCATTTGCGTAATCAAACAACTTTGCCTTTCTGATGAGCGTGTTAACGGCAATGAAAACACTTTTTCTTCATATTCATTTTGAAATGTCCCCTCATTTTTGTGAACAGTACATATATAAAAGCTTCGTTATGCCCAATTTAAAAAATGCGATATGAGACTTTGATCTAGACCTGGACATTATCCCAGCATTTCCGCCCACACAAAGCTTAGAATTAAGATTTGAATCATGCATCATTGGCCATTTCTGGTCTCAGACAACCCCAGTCAAACCATTCCATTAGATAAGTTCCCCAAGACCTCATGCTTGACTATTTGTGGTTTCACAAACAGCCTTGTCCTTCCAGTCCATTAAAACATCTAATGGACAAAGTGGTCCATTTGAGAAGCCTGTTCGGATTTTGAGTTTCGGCCTAATGCACCGCTGCGTTGTATGTGCACACATTTACACGTTTAATATAAACCTCAAAAGACCTATTGGTTGTATTTGCATCTGTCAGGCATTGCGTAACGATTACTCTTAATTTACATGCTGGGTAATAAATATGGCTAATGCGTATGCATTACAAATGTATGTGTATTCCTTCGCACTTATTACAATTCTTTAACTTATGCAATATGTGTGACATTCACTGAGGCATAGCTGATCTTAACAGAATATATTTCTACCAGAATCAGAGGTCAGTATTAATATGCAAATGAAATGCCAGCATGTCGAAAAAATACAATTTACTGAGTCGTATGAGGAGTGGAATTACTGAATAAAGGTGAACTGTGATTAAAAAGCATGCTTCCTAATGACGTTGATAATCTGAGATACAGACCTCGCCTCAGTGATAGGATTCTAAAATTAATTGGCACTCATTTAGCTTTACATTGAAATTGAGAATCTTAAAAAATCATTATAACAATACTCACTGTTAACAAAAATGAGGGGATATTTCGATTCGACAAGAACTGCTGGACAATCTGATCCTGTCCATGCCCCATTACTGCCAGTGTGTTTTGGCACTCTTGGGTGACCATACACCCTACTAAACGGTCAATGTGGGGGCACTCTTGTCCAGTTTAACACGCTTCTGTTCACTCCATGAATATATCACTTGCTACTCGATCACGATAATTGCGTTCGCATCTCATATGTATAATCAAACAACTTTTTTTGACTTTTCATTTGCTTTTCGGACGGTCTTATTTAATGAAATATAAAATGCCTCTTTTCTTAATTACTTCATATACATTTTAAAACTTCCCCTCATTTTTGTGAGCAGTGTAATATTGTAAAGCTTCACTGTAAAAAGTGCTATATAAATAAATATGAATTTACTTGAATTGACTAACGCATACTCATGAACACCATTTACAGCTTGTTACACATAAGTAGTGGAACATCATCCACACAAACATGAGAAATATGCACAAAAAAGTCTCTAAACACATTAACCGAGTTAGAACAGTCTTTAGTCCAAATGTAAAGAGAGGGCACAAATGCACCAGGGCCACCAGGGAAGTAAGCAACGCTATAGTAACAAAACCACAAAAGGTAAATTGGCCTATGAAAAAGCAACTTAGTACAATATAAGAGAGACCGTTTGATCCTGCTACAACATAAAGTAATGGTCTTGGATGAATGGCACAACAATGAGCTTCAGGATCTCGTCACGGTATCTCTGCGCATTCAAATGTCATCAATAAAATGCCCCTGTGTTCTTGACTCGATTCACAACGCTGACACCAGCAAAACGCTCACTCACAGGGCATCATGCATGCAGTCTGATATGTGACATGTACAGTGAAAACTGGGATTAATCTTTTTACCTCTCAAACATGCCGTATGACGGGTCCGGTGACAATAGTGGAGATGGTTTCTGAGAGTTTGTGCCGAAATTCTTTGGTTATGCAAACCGATTGCAGCAGCTGTCCAGGTGGCTGATTTGAGGTGAAGATGTGGAGGTCCTGGGCTGCTATGGTTACATGTGGTCTGAAGTTGTGAGGCCCATTGGATGTACTGGCAAATACTATGAAATGCTCTATTGGCAGAGAAATGAACATTAAATTCACAGGTCTAATTAGTAGCTTGATATGGCACAGCTGGGAGGTGGATGATAATGTTGTGTTTAGATTTTTGTTCAGAATATCTATCCATCCATCCATCCATCTATCTATATATCCACCCATCTATCTACCCATCCACCCATCCACCCATCCATCCATCCATCCACCCATCCATCCACCCATCCATCCATCCACCCATCCATCCACCCATCCATCCACCCATCCATCCATTTACCCATCCATCCATTTACCCATCCATCCATCTACCCATCTACCCATCCATCCATCCATCCTTCTACCCATCCATCCATCTACCCGTCCATCCATCTACTCATCTATACACCCATACATCCACCCATCTACCACCCATACATCCACCCATCTAGCCATCCATCCATCTACCCATCTACCCATCTAGCCATCCATCCATCTACCCATCTATCCGTCCATCCATCTACCCATCTATTCATCCATCCACCCATCTAGCCAACCATCCATCCACCCATCTAGCATCTATCCATCTACCCATCTATTCATCCATCCATCCTCATACCCATCAATCCAGCCAACTACCCATTTATCCATCCATCCATCCATCCATCTATCCATCCATCTACCCATCTATCCATCCATCCATCCATCTACCCATCTATTCATCCATCCATCCATCCATCCATCCTTCTACCCATCTGTCCATCTATCCTTCTACTCATCTATTCATCCATCCATCAGTCCTTCTATTTATCCATCCTTCTATCCATCCATCCTTCTACCCATCTATCCACCCATCCATCCATCCTTCTATCCACCCATCCATCCATACGTCTACCCATCTATAAACTCATCCATCCATCTATTCACCCATCCATCCATCGACCTACCCATCTATCTACTCATCCATGTATATGTGTCTGTCTGTCTGTCAATATCCATCTGTTGATCTGTCCCTCCATCTATCAGTCCATCCATCTCTATATGTTTCAGGCATATTTTAGGCAATGGTGGCACAGATCTCAGTTGGCATAGACACTCAAGTCATACATATGCCTACGTTTGCTTGGGGAAAAAATGTTGTTGCCGTATCCGTAAACAAAACTCACAGAAGCAGACATGCACACTGAAAAATATATGATTTATGCATGCGTGTATGTGAGCTGATCCCATTTTACATTCCTCTACAGTCTCCTGCGTCTCATCAGCATCATCTCAGCACACAGCTGACCTACATAACACTGCCAATGTGTGCAATCGAGCGGCAGACTATTTACAACCAAAGAAACAAAATTGGTACTCACAATGTGCACTGGGACTTTTATGTTGTGACCCGGACAGAATTCCTTAACTGGAGGCTGTTGGGATGTGTTTGGAAAATGCAAAGCATTTTACAAATACTCTCATTTATAGTAACTTACAGCTGAGCTCAGCCTTAGAGAGCCCCAATGATTTTAGACTGTGAATGATTAAAATGTCTCCTAGATCTGCCTCAGCAGAGAGATTTGATTTGATTACTTATGCTAGCCAGACCCTACTTGCAATATTTGACAAAGTATATGGATGTGTATTAATGCATAACATAATCTGTGATGTGGGGATTTTATACAGTGGTCACAGTGCTAATAACAGCAGTTTGGTATGTCTAGTGGAAACCCAATGAATCAAAGGGTACACTGGATCCACATTGGTGGAACAAGATCACAGCTAAATAACAATAAATAAGACATTTGAAAAATCACTGGTGCCGAAGTACACTGCTTACAAAAATTAGAGGATATTTCGTTTTGACGTATCCCCTAATTTTTGCGAGCAGTATAGGTTTTTACCTGGCCAAGAACCTGATATCAAACAAAATAACTGAAAACAAGGGTTTTAAGTAGTAGTGGGGCAAAATATTGCTACATCAATATATCGTATCGGTTTCTTTTGTGATCTGTTATTAGTACAACAGCAACTGATGGTTTCTCCTGTTTCACTTACAGCATGCAATAATTTACAACTCTGTTAGCTATTTTACATTGGAATGGTGACACACAGAAATGGATAAGTTGCAGTCAGTGTACGTGTTTTTATGTTTCACATTGTTTCTGTAAAAAAATACGCTAATTAATACATGCTTGTCAATTTAGAACTATTTACACAGTAAAGCTAGCCTACCACAATCCCATTAAAAAGAAAATAAATTTTTAGGTGCTAATCTGCCACAAATCACTGGGCTTACAGATATGAACCTTCTAGACACTATTTGGTCCCTCATTAAGTACAACCCAACTGGGAAAAATATTTAACTACCAGTCAACTGAAGCCATTACCACTGACAGCAACGACACCGATGTAACAATTTTGATTTTGACCTTTTTTTTTTGCCAACAGTTTAGCAGATCTTGAACACCGGAAGATTCTGGGTTTACAGGTGAAATGATTCACCACAAAACGTAGGTTGTACTAGGTGAAGCAGGTTTGCTTTCAAGACCCTAATGGAAACTTCCGTTTTTTGGCAATAATAACTGGTACACCGTTGTTAGATGTCACCACATCTCGTGTGTTTATCTAAATAAAATGGATGAGGAACTCAGACTGACTCATTGACAGGCCCATTGTTGTCCATTAGTGGTCCCGATGCGCACTTCTGTTGTGGCACTGGTATTTCAATGGAAGATGCTAAAGCATAGTGTACTAGCAGTGTGTAGTAGATATATGGATCCACTGAGCCTTGGGATATACGTTTGTTTGATATGGTGCACCTGTCAGTTATGGGCTAATGGGTGGGAGGATTTGAGTGCATGGATCCGTCAATCTCTGCACCCCAAATACAAAGCCATGCACACACATCTTTCTAGTCATTAGCTAATAACTGACAGCTTTTCATACCAACTCTTGTTCAATGCTTGCCATGGATATGTGTCCTAGATTTGCACTTCAGTGTCGTCGTCATCAAAGAGAGATGATTCAGACCAGGGAAAAAAATAAATCAGCAAAACGTGGCTGTAAAGATGATTTTCAAGCAATTTTTCAATTTACAATTTTGGCTTGGCCTGACACACTTTGTGAGCTCAATTAGAGCAGCCCCTCTAATGTTTTTTTTTGGCTGACAGTGGAAGCACAACAGAAGAAAGACAGATGGGGTAATACTTATGTGTTGGGAAGCTGATGTCCTTCTGCTGTAGAGTGAAGCCACTCAGAGTTTCAGTTCAAGTCTTTTTTTTAGTTAAACTTGAGCGCTTTACAGACGTGGTTGATTTTATTGCAGTAAATTTTGTGAGCAATGCATATAACATCAACTGAATATAGCTAACATCCATGCTATCGTATTTAATTATTATTAATTATCAATGAAGTTAATTAATTAATATATTTATTAATAAAAAAAAAATAATTAATTAATATAATATATTTATTATAATGTAAAAACTTAACAAAAACCTTCCAAACTGCCCTCAAACAAAAACTGTCCCAAACTATACTAAGTAGGGGTGGGGGAAAAATTAGATTTTTAAATGAATAACGATTCGGACGTTAACGATTCTGAATCGATTAACAAATGTCAATGATCGATAATCAAGCACACGTGCATCTGAACATGTAGACCAGCTTCTGTTCTTACACAAGAACTTAAACATTAGCATCACTAACTGAGCTCTGTAACGTCTGTTTTGAGTTTAATATTCTTGAAGTATCCTTTTTCTCTTTCTTTGCGTTGTTTTATGCAGAGAGCTATGTATAAATGTCTCAAAACATCAGGACCTATTTTGAAGTCAAAAATTTATTTCATGTTGTCATATGGTAAAGAAAAAAACTCCGAATCGAGATGCATAATAATGGTAATAATAGATAATAGTTGCCCTCTGAATCGTAATCGAATCATGAGGTGCCTAGAGATACTAAGTAATGTGAGCGGGTGAAAATCAATCTTAACGTCAGACGATTCAAAATAACATGAGTTCGTTGATTAGATACTGAATAAGAACAACAGTAACTTGTTTTTCCCTGTCTGAGTGCAGATTTTATTAAGGCATGGAGAGAAATTACTTTTGACTTTTTTTTAATCCTGTTTGACGTTACCTCAGACAGACTCCCTCGACAACAGTTTCCATCTTACCCTATAACTAAGATGAGAATTCCAGAACGTCTCAAGACTGACTGGTCTGTCTTGTCACTAATTACTATACCGTCAGTAATTCAAAAATTTGGTAATTAAAGCACTCATCTTTGAAAGTCAGTTTACATTTAGGAAACTTACTGTATATACATTTTTTGTATCCGGAAAGTATTCACAGTGCTTTACTTTTTCCACATTTTGTTACGTTACAGCCTTATTCCAAATTGTATTTTTCCTCAAAATTCTACACAAAATACCCTATTATGACCATGTGAAAAATGTTTTCTTGAGAGTTTTGAAAATGTATTAAAATTAAAAAACA
>JAVSBV010163831.1:0-14325 GCA_033117975.1 Parotocinclus spilosoma | reverse complement strand
ATATATACATACATACACACACATATATATTTAACTCACATATTTAACTCACAAGCTGTCAATTTCTTCTTATCCTTCTTGAGATGGTTCTACTCCTCCATTGGAGACCAGCTGTGTTTAATTGAACTGACTGGACTTGCTAAAATAACAAAGGAGTGACTAGCTCAAATGTCTGATTTTTTCTGTCAAGATGGGATGCTAAGTGTACAGTAATGAGAAAACTAAAATGAAGTTTTTATTTTAGCAATGAAACAATGAATCAAAGAGTGATACATTTAAAGGGGTCTGAATACTTTCCGTACCCACTATATATATGTTGTTGTTGTTGTTTTGTTGTGTGTGTGAATAATTCACAAAATAAAGATTTGTTCTCACCCACTTCAACCCATGTAGATAACTAATTCAGGAAAAATCAGTTGTCTGCAACATTTGGAAACATTGTTTTTACATTTTGTAATTAGCAAGGAGAAGGCTGCCTCTTTTATCCCACCCTACTGTGTCATTTTTCAGGTCTCTAGCCATCTGCCCCACTAAGCTTAGATTTCTCTCTGAGTCACGTCTCTGTACGTGAGTGTTTACCTTAAAGCAGGATGCTCCTTCTTGCTAAGCTTGGGTTTAAAAAAAAAAAGTGATAGACCTAAGCATGCTAGTTGCTAGCTCTGATATGGTAGATCTGTAGCTCATTTGTTACATAATAATGTAAGACAAATTTTAAAAAGCCATTTTTAAGTTTCTATTGTGTAGATCAATGCAAGTGTGTGCTAACACATCCACTTGTCAGGAACTATATCAAATCATAGTAGTAGGCTCTACTGATCTTGCATGACTTATGATTTAAGGTGCAAATGCGTGCGGAATGTGAGTGTTGCGTTGCAAAAACCTTGATAGGTACTCAAATAAAATGGAAGAATACAACATTGTTGTACATCAGTGTTCAGTGCTCTTACTGGTCTAGTTTTATGTTGAATAACTTTCCTATAAAAATTTACAAAATGCTTAACTTAATGTTGAACACAATTGACTGGGGGTAGAAAAAAACCCCCAATAAAGCAATAAAGTATTCTACATTTCACAGTAGGCAGATGGGTACCCTCACACATTTGCTAGGCATTAGGCATCTAAGTTAAGCAGCGCCTCGTGTGTGTGTGTGTATATATATATATATATATAACCCCTGGTCCATATATATATATATATATATATATATATATATATATATTAACCACGGGTTATTAGGAGCAGCCACTTATTTGGAAATTACCGGCTTGGCAAAGACAAGAATTGCGCTGTTCAATGAACAAAGTTTGTGAGCAACAGTAGTTCTTGTTTGTACGTTCGTTATACGTGTAAATCGCACAATAAAGTTTTAATAAACATTTAATATATTACATAGCACGTCCCGTCTTGTAACATAGGAAATGTTCGTTTAATCGGACCAGCCGATTACTAGGATCAAAACTATCACGTCCCGATGTGGTCCCATTAACCGGAATCGACTGTACATATGTAGGTAGCCCTGACAGATGTGCCGCAAATGCTTAGTAGAAAGCAAAAGGATTGAGACCTGCACTAACACACAAAGCTGCAATGACTGCCTTTCTCTCCCAGGGTGCCGTCAACATATTCCGATGTTGCTAATATAAGATAATTTGATGTGTTGAACTCTTGTGTTTATCGACATTTCAAAAGCTTAGAATGGAAACTGATTAGTTGAGTGTAAGAGAGAAAAATCAGGAGGCATGTGTATGCATATTGTAGATAAGGAAAGCCTTGTGGTTAAACCTCTTGAGTAGGGATGTTAATAGGCAGTCGGCTTTATTAATAGTAGTTTGAAACACAGACGTATATCAAATCTTCCAGATCCTCTTTTTATTGTCCTATATTTTAGAGCCTTGACCAATGAGCCACAAATGTGCAGCAGAGAGTAAATGTCATGTGACCTGCGCATTTAGTAGATGTCCTTATCCAGAGCCACTTACAGCTGATACAGTCTTACAATTCAAGCAGTGGTGGGTTGCTGAAGGACCCAACTGTGGCAGCTTGGCAGAGGTGGGATTTTAACCCTGGACCATCAGGTCCAATAACTTAACCGCTAGACTACTGCAGTATCGGTAGTTGGGACTTCAGTCCTTGGGACTTTAAACAGTTAATTTTGTTTTTGCTGTCACATTAAAGAACATAGTATATAAAAGTGTACTGTACTGTTTTCTTCTTCGGCTTTTGCATCCCTATTAATTAGACCACTGCTTGTTTGACTGAAACTTTGCAGTATTTCTTAGATTAGTAATAGGTTTCTTCATTTTGGTTCAGATCAGATGTCTTAAAGTTTTAGCAATATAGCAACTTTGGAAAGCCAGTTGGAGAGTGATTTTTTTTTTTTAACTGTTATAGTTAACAAGATGAATAAATGATTGTTGACATATTTAAATTATGGATATTGGTTCTTGGTAGAGTGGCATGATGTTGTTCAACTAAAAAAAAAAAAAAAATTGTAAATTGTTGTTGAGTGATCAAATCTCTCTCTAAAATAGTCATTGAATTAAGGGACTTAACCTGATAAAATAATACACCAGAATTCTGGAAATGACATTTAATTCATCACAAGTGTTTAATTACAATTGAACATGTATACTCGTTCCTTGGAATTGCTGTTCTTTTTCCTAGTACTACCATTAATTAATTCATATTTTCTGCTTGACCAGTTAAGGCATGTGGTAAAGCAGTTGCCTAGTCAGAGTCACTTGACACAAGGCAGGAACAAACCTAGACAGGGCACCACACCAGTGTATGGCACTCTTACTTACACTTGTAAGAATTAGCCTAACATCCATCATTTGAACCCACATGAACAGGAGAAGAACATGCAAAGTCCACACAGAAAAGATTCAGCCTTTTAATTGGAACCTCTTTGGAAGTGAACCCATGAATAACTTATTTCTAGCATGTGTCACAAGTATTAGTACCTGTGATCACTGGTTGGTGCATAAAGCAACTACTGTCAGTGAGGTTCCCATTACTGGTTAATAGAATAGAAAATCTGTAAAAATCAATTAATAATTATATTTACCAAATCATTTTATTAATAATCACCTGTACAAAATGCAAATAAGGGTTTTTAATATTGGAGCACCACTTAGGGGCTCACTGTATCTAAATGTACTACATTATCAAATATGATTAAGAAACATGTATGCATATTTGAACCCAATAGAATAATGTATGTGCACATTTAGGTTTGTACTATTTAAAGGGGAATACAAAACCCTTTTGCATGTATTTGAGATTATATTTAGAAGCATCAGCTATTCATATTTAACAAGGCCAAAGCCTAATTAAAGTGTGTGAGATTTTGATGAAGATATTAACAGACTGGGTGACCCATGATGCAAGCGTCCCGTTAATTAGCTGACTGTTCTGTAAGCTATTATGCTGTTTAAACACATGATGGAGTGCAGAGGTGAGTAAATCAGATGCTGGAGAAAGAGGAAATGACACTTATGCCTTATTTGTCCATCTCAGCCAGTTATTTTGGTTCAGCTTTTTAAAATCAGCCAGCTCCTTCGGCTACCAAGTGGTGTCTTAGATGTAAAACGAATTAGTAATGTAAAAAGTAAAAATGTGTTCCATGTTAAGTATGGTAAATTAGCTATTTCAATAATAATCATTTGACACCGACTGCTACAAAAATTCTTTTTAAAAATACAAAGCCAAGTGTCTGATTGTGCTTGATCTATGCTAAAACAATTTACAAAACATCACTCAAAAAAACATAAATGGAAATGTGCAAAAGCACCCAGGTGACCCATCTCAATTAGACCCCTATTTGTGTTTTCTCTTTAATTGCACAAATGAATGCATAATTCACATAAGCCCATGCAGGTTATTTGTGAAGCCTGCGAGATATGTAAAATTAACTTCTCACAGTCTACACTCTGCCTCTGAAGGGTTTATCACATTACAATGTGTCCAGACTTGACTATATTTCCTCTAACTCATTTTCCTCAGCTTACTGTAGTATATTAGAAAAATAAGTACAGCTCAGTAAAGTTATTTCAGTCTCTCTTCACTTTTTTTTTCCTACCTTATGTGCGTGTGTGTGTGTGAGTGTGTGTGAGAGTGAGTGATTGAAAAAAGGACATTAAACATTAGACTTAACATTCAACATCAGTCTGTTTTAATATGCATGTGTGTAAACTGATTTATGAGCTTTTTTTTAATTAAAGTGTTAGATTTACAATGTGCAGCCTTTCTGCATATGCGCATTATGTAATTAAGTTCTGTTAAGCCTCATGTTGGTCAATCTCATTCACACTTGATATTTAACATCAGTCTAACATACTACATATGTGTATAACTAATTTGTTCATTCCGATTATTTTTTCCTTAATAAAGTCAGTTTTAGATTCATATGCTATATGCAAAATCAAATAGTGTACACTGTTTAAACAGCCAATAACTGATTAGGCTGAAACACTGCAGTTTTCTTCTGTATGTTAGACGAAATATGTTTGTCTATTTGTGTTTAAATCAGACAAATTTTGTTAAAGTTTCAGCAATATACCTATAAGAAGTTACTATGGTACTTGTTCTGTTAATGTCTTACAGCCATGCATATGCAGATTTATTTAGTTTTAGACCTTGCAGATTATTTGTAGACCAAAATCAATGTGACTGGATAGTGGCCAGATTTTACTATATTGTATGAAGTTGACCGATGGCCACAGGCAGCAAGTGTCATCTCAAAAGGCTACTGTAAACCCAATGACATACATCTTGAATGCTGGTTGTCCAATGTGGCTGCCTTCTTTCTTTAGTAATTGGATTAGTGGGAAGACGCAACATGCCAAATTTCAGCTCAATCTGGCTTACGGTTCCTGAGAAACATTGCCTTGGCCATTACCACGCCCCCTTTTCATTGACACTCCCATAACTGTTCAATCGTCCACAGAATCTTACATCTCTGACATACTGAAAGTCTGATGCAAATCTAATGACGTTTTTGAGTTACAGCTGTTTGTGAATTAAGCTTCGGCCCTGTATGATTTATAGACATTTGGCGGCCATGTTGTTTGCAAATGTCAAGATGTTCTGATGATTATAAAGCGACCTGCTCTGCTAATTAGTCTGACAGGTAAATTGTAATTTTCCTGTGATGAGTTTGCAAAAGTGTGTTTTGCATATTATGCAAATTAGCAAAACATCTACTGGGCGGAGCTTAGTGGTTCTGTATACCTTTTTAAAACAAATAACCCAAGCAATTTTATGAACTTGGAATTTTAATTCTAGGCCCTACGGTGTACGAATCAGACACACATACACGTTTGCCTTCATTATAGCGCCACCTATAGGCCGATTGGGCTGGCTTTGTGCCCCAGAATAGTGAGGGGGTGGACTAATTTTTCACCAAGTCTCATGTCTCTTTGCCTTTTGGTATCTTCTGAATAATACTTTTTAGGGCATAATAATAATAATAATAACGGGGATCCTTGCACTATGTTCTCGGACCTCTAACATATAAATAAATAAATAAATAAATAAACTGGCCCTGATTAACTGCTGGGGCATTATAAAAACTGCACATTGGTGGTCCTGTTGTTCTACTCAACAATGCAGGATAAAATTGAGTTGGTTTTCAGTCATTAAGTGGAAGTTTACTTTCGTCTGGCTAACGCTTTCGTTGTGTTTTGTGGTCTGAATATTTAGCACAGCTATTGATCCCAGTATATAAACAGTATTATAGTTCTATATTTGGCTCAGTAATGTTTCAGCTGCACATCATATTTTAATGCTGCCATTCCAGTAAAGTGGTGTAGGAGCTTTCTCAATCACGTGTCCACCATCCTGTTTGACTCATGCATTTAAATAATTTAGAATGCTGTGGGGTTTTAGCGGGAGAGCCATGTATAGTTTATATGGCAATGATCCTCTGAGTGGGCATTGGTTCAGTCAGTGCATAACTCTTGCTTGCTCTGCTCCCTCTGCTGGTCCTTATCTTCACCACATGTTCAGCACATGTGTGCACCAGGATCTGATTCATCATGACATAGAACAGCTAACAAACTAGCTGCTAAAGAGTGGAAAATCCTAACACGTGGTTTTGTAGAAGTAATAGGTAACACACTATAGACAAATGAAGTTAGACTCCATGATTCGTTTTTTCCATGGTAAATTGGTCATCACTTTGAACCAACTGTGCGTCTGTGCTTGACAAGAACATCCTTTATCCTTCCTGCTGTGAATATTCTCATAAAAATATATGTATTATTCATTAGGTTCTCTGTCTCATTAACCCTCCTCTCAATGCGAGCATTTTGATTTTAGATCATTGCGGGTTGTTTGGTTGTACGCAGTGCTCTGCTTTTCTGTTTCTCAAAGGATTTAGTACTGTATTTAGTTAGGCCTACAGAATAAAGGCTCATAGCATATAAATGACTTGGCGAGTTCACCACAGTGAAGCGGCAGCACAGTGGCTCGTTGGGTAGAACCGCTGCCTCACGTCAAGAAGGTCCCGGTTTCAATCCCAGGGTGGAGCTGTGGAGTCTGCATGTCATCCCTGTGTCTGCGTGGGTACACTTCGGGTACTCTAGTTTCCTCCCACAGTCCAAAGACATGCATGTTAGGTTAATTGGTGTCTCTAAAGTACCCCTTAGTGTGCGACTGTGTGTGTGTGTGCCCTACGAAGGATTGGCACCCCGTGTAGCGTTATTCCTGCCTCTGCGCCCAGAGTTGGCTGGCCCGCGACCCCGTGTGGATTAAGCAGAAGATAATGAATGAATGAACCATAGGGAAGCACTATAGGCCTTCTTACCCAAACATTTGATTTTAAACCCAAGTTGAGTCTCCTTACTTTATTAAAAAATTGCCCAGTTTGTGGCTTCTTCTTACTCAGGGCTTACTGGGGCTTCTTTTTGCCCATATGTTCCCCAGTGATGTCCATCTTACTCAAGATGAGACTTTGGGCCTCTTTTTGCACAACCAACAGTATCATTTCCTAGAATCAACGAGCTCGGCATGAGACATCTTGTCCAATCTGAAACTTCTAACTATGTATTTTGCTCAAGTGAAGGTTTTGTCCGGCTCCTTCAGCTTTTACTTACCTCATCCTAGACCTTCAACATGCCTGTAAAGATCCTTCTTGATCAAGCAGAGTCTTTTAGCCCAGTCTTGGACTTTGTGGATTTAAGGCTCATCTTAAGACTGCTTCTTGTTTAGACCTAACTTTGACCATCTTGGAGTTTCTTGCTTAAGATGGTAAGTCGGTGCTTTTTTCCCCACGTTTAAGGCTTCATATCATTGAAGTTTAGAATAAAGGTGGGGGATATCTGAGCCCAGATTGGGGCTCCTTGCTCGGTAAGGGGTTCGCTCCTCGGCTCTGCAGCTAGATGTCAGTCAGTAGGCAGGCGCGCGCGCGTGCGTCTGTGCGCAGGTCGTGTGCGCGCACGGATAGATCCTCCTCTCCTGAGCGTCTCAGTCTCCAGTGTGCGGAGCGGAGGAGCAGCGATCGGCTCTATCGCCTCTACAACTTCAACCCTAGCGAGGTCTGCGATTCTTTCCCAGCGCTTCACAGCACCCAAACCAGCCGCGGGACATTAGCGCGTCTCCGCTCTCTGGACCATGTTCCTCGTTCAGTACACAGGTATAGAACTTTTACAGTTATGTAGACGCATGCATAGGGAGGCGCCGCCTGCAACGCGGAACGGATCAATGCAAACTCACCGAACGATCGAGATCATTCCGACCGGCTCTTGAGCTTGGCGTTATATCAACGCCTAATAGTGTCGATCAGGTTGATCTCTTGCCGATCGCGAGCTGTGCACGAGCTTCATCACAACCCGTTCCCGAGTAACGCACATCAGATCGCGTTCTTTAACATCTCATTCACTGTCAGTTTGAGATATCTTATTCAGCAACCATTCAGGACTATTTGTGTATACAAGCCTTTTAATTGGATATGCATCCGATATGTCAGATGTTTTGGAGATCAGTGCACTAGAGAAGAATCTCTTGTGCGTTGGGTTCAAGGGAAGTTTGAGTCCATAATCACTGATGTTCACATTTGCTTACCACTTTAAAACAGCTTTCTAGTTGAACAGTTTAATACCAGTCTGTCTGGTAGACAGGCACTTGGCTTCAGGAAAGCTTTCTATTCATCTGTTCATATGATCTCTGATACTACTACACTGTATAGACAGAAGTTTGTGGACACTTGAAATGACTGAGCTCTACTATATCAGCAACATTTCCTTGTAACACATTCATAATATAAAGCATGTGCAGTATTTGAATGTTGCAGTTGAATGGCTTGTTCTGAATTCCCGACTGACCTCAATATGATTCTTTTCCAAGCCAGTCCGGGAACTTTCTGTCCTGTTGTCCCTAAAGTCTGTCGAACATTGGTTTGGAAACTTTCATGGAGAACTTGGCAGGTTTGCACCAAACCCTGGGCTGATCTATATCTTGAAAATGCACTGCAATGTTTAATGTGAGAAAGGGTTTAGGTTATAACATAAAGAAAATCATAGTCATGCTCAAATCTGTTTTTAGAATAACAAAGTAGCAAGTGTGGGGTGCAAACTCCATACTAATACCCATCGTATGGATGCCGTTTGAATGTCCACTATTTTTGTCAACATGTTGGGAAATTGCAGCTAGAGTCATGGAGGCTGAACATGTGGGGTTGTGTCTAATACAATATTTCAGACCGTATGCAGATAGTAACATTACTATTGCCTTAACTTTGTAAGAGTAACTGCACTAGCCTGTTCTTTAATAATATACTGTGCGCATGTTTTTTTTTTTTTAAGAACCAATTTGCTTCAAGAGAACTTTGCCTGCCTGCGTAATGCTTTGAATGCTTATCCTTATTTTGGGACACTGCAATTAGACTAGTGCTGCAGCATGGACGTTTCTGATTTATCTACAATAGATTGTGGCAGTACTGGTTGTTAGTAATTTTAGAAGCGTATTATATGAGTATGCACCATTATGTGTGTGGAGAAAGCTCTGCTTGTACATTGGTGTCAGAGAATGTTTGCTGTTTGAGTCTGTGTCCTAACATCTGCCTAAAGCTGTCTGCATATTAATGCTTACTGTTTATAACTTAGCATGTACGAGTATAGGGCTTTCATGTGTTTGTGTTTAATATGTGCCTTATTATGGTCTGCTTTAAACTTCAATGGACATTTGGCTTATTTTGTGGGACTATTTAGCTAGGTAAGATTTGTAGTTCTGGTATAAGTCGTTGAACTACTTTGTTGCGGTATTGTTTTGTTATTTGGTATATACAAACCAGTACAGGATTAAGAGACATGCATGTATCGATAATAGTAATATGTTTTGTGTGTATTGCACCGTGTTTAAGCTGAAGGTGTGTACTGGCAAAGAAGAATTAAACCGTAATCACAATAACCAACAGTGGAAGTTAGTGGAGTGGTCTTGATCACACAGAATTATCAGCCTAGGACTTATTTATTATTATTATTATTATTATTATTCTTAATCAGAAGTCAAACTTCTTGTACACCGACTTCAGTGGAAGTGTGTGCCAGTATCAGAATTGCATACAGTATTTAAAAGTATTTAAAGGTTTTTTTTGTTACAGCTATGTTCTGCTATTTACTATGCAGCACTTGTTTAAGATTGTGTTCCAAGTATGTGCTTTGCTATGAATATTGATCTGACAAGTCAGTAAGATGTACATTGGCTTTAAGAGATGTTCTGTTTATCTGTGACATCTTTCATAACACCTTAAAGGTTCATAGTATACGTTGAGCTATTGATATTCTCTGGAAGTTCACTGAGGATATTAGATGTAAAATGTTTAACGGCCATCCTTTCTACGCCCATTCACTTTAACAGCTGAGGTCTTAAAATGTATAATACAGTATAATAGGGAGACATTTTTTTTAAATTGCCAATCAACGTGACCACCTAAACAGCTAGTCGACGCTAGCCGAGCAGAGGCGGGAAATTAAGAACAGAAGTCTGTCCTTGTGTCTGAATGTATGTGCGTAACTGCCTTACCGATCATTTGCTTGCTCGTGAGCTCATGTTGGGATTGGAGTGTGTTCTGAGTCAGCTGCTGTGTTTATAAACTGTATTTCTGCGGGTTAAGTTGTGTGTATGACTTCCCTCTGCTTATTTGTAACAAACTGTAAATGGGGTTTGTACATGTCCTATTACAAGTAGTACGTCTTCGGTTGTTCTCCTGCTGCCTGTATGTTCTCTCTCACCTATAACTATATAAATTTGTTTACATTAACTCGTTGAGTTTCTGTTTTATCTGGCTGGTCTGTTGTGTTGTTCTTAATACTGTCTTGCAGTTTTGACTTTGGTCAAACAAAAGGTCCAGCACAGGATTGTACTGTAACAGTACAAATACAGTCTGTATTTAAGAATCACTATATCCAAAGAAAGGGACATATCTATGAAACATTGTGGTGGTAGAATGAACCTGTTTTGCTGCAGTTGGCCCAGTGTGGCTTGCCATAAGTGATGGAACAATTCATTTAGAATATATATATCATTTCATTAAATACTTCTTTTTATATGTATGAGGGAGTAGCTAAGCCTGTTTGTTACTAGTGTCAGGACAATTTATGAGCCCTTGGTAGAGCTTTCCAGACCAGGATTTAACAAAATTAGATTTGAAATGGCTGTGCTATTTTAATTTAGCCAAAGTTTAGTCTTAACCCATGTCTGCAAAACTTTAATGCTTCATGTTTATAGAAATTTGGAAAACGCAGAAAACAACAAAAAATGAGGGATGATAATGATCATCATCATCATCTTTATTATTTTTGTTGTTGTTATTATTGTTGTAATTGTAATAATCTCATTTTATCCTCGCTTATCCTGGTCATGGTTGCAGGGGGCGAGTCTGGAACCATGCTGAGGTACACATAAGAGTCTAAGAGAGTTTGGCCGCATGCTGAGATGCAGATGATTATAAGTATTATTATAGTTAAGTTATTATTATTATTATTATTATTATTATTATTGCCTAGTACATTGTGTTATGCAGTATGCGATGAATGTACTTTCCAGGAGTGACGCTTGGAATTTTGGGCCACTGCCTCACCGCAAACTGTCAAGACACATTTTTGGAAGCCTGCTGTTTTCTTATAGCTCCATAATTGCAACTCTTCCTTTCTCCTCACAGATGTTTCTAGCACACATAGAAGCCATGAATACGAACATAAACAGCATGATTGCCTGGTATTATAGGCTGCTGTATAAACCATCATGACTAAACTAAATTTGCATAGACTTTAAAAATAACCTTGCTTGGCATCCCACCCACACTTGATGGAATTAGTAAAATCAAAGTTGGTAAATAATTAATTTATTGGTTAACAGTAAATTCATTGTTATAAGCTATATGAATCAACTAATGTTAAACACACACTCACTCACCATCCATAATTCAGAGGCATGCACCGTCGTACAAACAGACTCACTCACACCGGGACACTTTAGAGACGCCATGTATTTGAAATACTGAGGACTGACAGGCTGGAAGATGAACTGCTGCTGGTGCTGCATCTAGATCTGTTATTATGTAATACATATACAATGTAGCACAGGCATGCAACATTGTGTCCATTTGACCAGTGTGCATTCACTTTAATTATAATAGGAAATAAGAAGTCTTTTAATTCCAGACATTGCGTCCAACTGGCAAAGACACTGTGCAGTGCTGTCGAATGTATGATGTCACAGTATCCAGTACTGTCCTGAACTTTGATTAATAGAGATGAACAATGTATAGTATAATTTTCTGGGCTGATTTATGTTTTTTTTTTTTTTAAACATATGATAGGCAGGTTACAATTTTGGCCGATTCTTTCTCCTCTCCTTAAGAAATATAAACGACAGTGTGCAGAAACCTGTTGTTTAATGGAAACTTTTTCATTGCAAAATTAAGATATCAGGGGCTGCTGGCATGTACCTGCCTCACACAAGCTTTAGATAAAAAATTCTTCCTTTTGTTATTTTTGTCAAATTCTACATACTAAGCAGGTCAAGCCCGCATTACATGGATATGCTAAACTTATTATTACATATCTTATCAAATTTGTGTCCAAACGTTTCAGTGCCTAGTAAGAGCAGAAGTCTGTGATTAATCTTACAACTGGTACGGTCTTACAGTCCAAGCAATTGTGGGTTAAGGGCCTTGCTTGATAAAGTGGCACCTTGAACCCAAGTTCAAGTATAGAGTATAGTACCTTTGCCATTACTGCTTATATGCTTGCTTGCTTGTTAGCTCACATTTGTACTAGAGAATAAACACGTGTAAACACACACAGACTTTTGGTGCATTTTACAGTGTGTGTGTGTGTGTGTGTGTGTGTGTGTGTGTGTGTGTGTGTGTGTGTGTGTGTGTGTTTGTGTTTCATTACGCATTCATTACATTCCACAAAGACATGAGAAGAGTTATTTCTTTTTCTGGGTCTCTCTTTCTGGCTGTGTTTGTCTTTACCGAGGTTGAGTTGATGATTAACTAAAGGTTAAAATTCATACCGAAAGAGAAAGACAAAAGTTTCTAAACCACAACGCTCAGGAATCTTTAACGCCTTTTCAATTGAACGCTTATTTACCGCCGCCTGGTGGCCAGAGTGCGTCATTACAGCTACTACATTACATGGCGTGCCAGGAGAAAAATAACAGAAACGCCAAATAGAAATGAAAGCTAGATTATATCTAAAAGAATAACATAAATAACGTAAATAAGAAGTATTAACGTCACGAGGCAACTAACAGAGCTGTGACTCGATGACAAAACGTGTCAAAAGCCACAAGTGGAAGGAAAAGAAAGGTAAGAATGGAGAGTAAAGTACGAAATAATCAAAAGGAAAGATACAATTTTATTAAAATAAAGAACGATAAAATGAAAAAATAAACCAGAAAAAAGGGAAGGAACGATAAAGGACTTTAAAATGGACTGAAAGAAGCAAAGAAGAAGAAATAAAGGAGGGTAAGATGGAAAAAATAAATAAGAGACAGTTAAAGGTACACAAGTAAGAGACAAAATAAATGAGGAAGGAAAACTGTGAGAATACAATAATAAAACAACAAGACTTAAGTTGTAAAAATTAGAAGCTTGAAGAGAAAACATACAAAGAGCAATAACTGAGTTGATAAATAAATGCAGAATAAGCAAGAATTAAATGAAAAGGGTTAAAGAAAGGGCAAAGAAAATAAATAATGAAGGAAGAAGTAAACAAACGGCACTAAAGCAAGTCAAGAATATATAAAACAAGGAAAAGCTGCAAAAAAGGAAAAGAAAAAAAGAACAAATGAAACAGAACGAAAGAAAATAATAAAGATAATAAACAGAGATTATTTAAAAGAAGAATTGAATGAGAGAAGTTAAAAAATAAATAAAGTAACCAAATAAGGAAATAATAATGAAAAAATAAATAAATAATAAAAAAAAAGATATATATATATATATATATATTTTTTTTTTTTTTTTTAAATCATATATATATATATATACGGCGGAATAACAGCAGGCTAGAAAGAAGGCGCAATAACTCATAAACACCACCAGGTGGCAGTAGTTACACACGAAATATTGCTGAGTGTCTCAAAGCGAATTCCGTTAGCTCCACTGCTTTAGCTTAGCTTGGGATTCAGACAAGGCCATGTTTTAGATAATTATTGCATCCTGGCCTTTAAATGAACGTGGAAGTGAAATTGAGCGAAAGTTAAAGTTCAGCCTAAAGAATAAATAAGCAGAGAAACGACTCCCAACACTGAGGCAGATGGGGCAGAGGGAAGGGGTGTAAGGTTGCCATGGAAACAAATGATTTTCTGGTCCCGTTCCAGAATAAATTCCAGCACTGACCCGGCCAAAGCTGCGTCCAATCATTTCATTTTAGATCTTCTACCTATTAAACATTTAAAGTGAGAACGTCTCTCACTGTTGCTTAAACATTTCCAGGTTCCATCAGTCTCATTTCCCTTCTCTCCTCAGTCTCTCTCTTCCCTGCTGAACAAAAACAAGTATTGACCAGAATCAGATCCTTGCTGGTTTAAGCTGGTGTGGTGCTGGTTTTGCTGGTTGACCAGCATTATATTTCTGGCAAAGCTGGTTGCCCAGTATGAGCAGCATACTCAGAAAAGACCAGTATGTGCTGGTCACCACCATCCAAAAACCACCAAAGACCTGTATGTGCTGGTCACCACCATCCAAAAACCACCAAAGACCTGTATGTGCTGGTCACCACCTTCCAAAAACCAGCAAAGACCAGTATGTGCTGGTCACCACCATCCAAAAACCACCAAAGACCAGTATGTGCTGGTCACCACCATCCAAAA
>JAVSBV010163804.1:0-14330 GCA_033117975.1 Parotocinclus spilosoma | reverse complement strand
GCATAATACTGTAAAAAACAAGTTCTTACTAAATTCCAGTCAACGTTTGAAAAACTTATCCAGTGTGATTTGACGCGCTTGTGCTGTGGCGACTTGTGGCTTTTTTTTGTAGTAAATGGAAATGTTAGGCAAAGACATGTAGGTAGCAGTAGAGATTTTCGGGTGGTGATGCCAGAGACAAAGAGTTTCTTTACGGATATTACATACTGTACACGTTCTTTGGTCCAAATAAGACATTATACGCATATAATAGGATTTGTTTCGGTACTTTAGGATTTGGTCCGAATAAGTGACTGGTCCAATTAACCAGATTCGACTGTATATAAAAAAAAGTCCTAAATGAGCAAGTTTGCAGCGACAGTGGAAAGGCAAAACTCCCAAAATGTTATGAGAAAGAAACACTGGGAAGATCAAGGCTCCAAAAAGGACCGAACCTCTTTAGGTAGCCCAGATAATACATGTAAGAATTAAACCTAGCTACCTAATTACCAAGTTTACAGTAATAACGTAAATAGTACATGTTAAACATAACAGAATAGAACAGAGAACACATAATAAATAAAATATTTTAACACACAGACCATAGTTAATTCAAATGTACGTTATGGACTAATAATTAAAGGATCCTAAACATTTTTAAACCTGCTTTTCGTTGTTGGAGCTTACACCAAGAAAACACAAGGCACAGGCGTAATTGAGTCAGTATATGTATCACGACTTCAACTCAGGTCCCTGTGGTGCTGGGCTAGTCTTAGGTGAAGATAATGAATAAATGAGATCTACAGTGTATTTTTCAGATACATTTCTAGAGATGGCAATAATAAAAAACATAATGTGACTTCTTTATTGAGACACCACTGACATCCTGTTGCAGCTTCAATTGCATTTAAAAGCCTTGCCCTGGCTTTCATTGGCTTAAAATGTTCCACTTTCATCCAGGGAAAAAATAAATAAATAAAACACGCCATCACCACCAACCCAGTAAAATGTTGCTGTGCTCCAATAAAAATCATGGTGGTAAAATGTCACTTTATTCTGCTCCGCTGAGCAGAGGTACAGGACACGCAACACCAATACTTTACAGGGATTACATTTCCCACAATAGCCCAGCACCTTTCCAAAAGGTTGTCAGTTGTTTTGGTGTTATGGACATCTGCAGGTGGACAGCCATGCTGCAGGTAATGTATGCTTAGAGCTATATGTTTTAGCCACTTATAAACCTACCAAAAGTACATATTAGAGCACTAAAGCAAAGATAGTCATTAAACTAACAAATATACCAGTCTGTGTGTAGAAACGCCCTTGATTTACATTCTATGTTTACCAAGGGTGCCAATACAACTTAAGTAGTATAATCTCAGAAAAGTGTATTTTGTCTTCAGGTAAACTTTGCATAAACTCAGAGAACTTTTCTTCCATAGGTTCTGCTAGGTATAAATCAACAGTTTTGCTTTGAACCATTACCAAAACCTGACAAGATTCCCCTCCATGCATGTACACACACATGCTCCATGCTCATTAGTGGTGATAAGTGCAGTGCTTGTCATGTAGAGATGCCAAATGTTGGTGTTACACCCACACATATGCTCCCAGTGATCATCTCTCTCTTATTCTCTTTCCTCTTTCTCAGATGCCTTTGCCTGACACACTTTCATCCACTCCCACTCTCCCATCATGGCCAATTACACTCACAACAAAAACACACACAGAGGAAAGAGGAAGGGGAATGACAGCAGGGATGAACGTGATATAAGTGAATATTCTGCATACACTGTGCTACAATCCTGATAAGAATACCATACATATGAATTATCCAATGTCAATAGTGCTATTCTTTATATCGCTAGAAATCAATATTACAAAACAGAAATTGCATACTATCTAAATGCTATATTAAAGTCTTTGAAGCCATCACAATGAGTAATAGCACCAGCACCAGATAGCTTCATTACCTCATATTTATGCTGGTCAGGATTGAGATTGCTGTCATTAGATCTGAATGCGTTTCATCTTAGAATATTTTTGATATTCAGAACAAAGTGTGAAGTCCACAGCAGTGCCTGACATAATTAAATAAAGCAACTCCCAGCTGCATAAGAACAAGGATCAATCCAAAGCAAATCAGATTTTATCTCTCTTTCTCCTCTTCTCCTTCTCCTTCTCTCTCTCTCTCTCTCTCTCTCTCGATCTCGCTCTCTCCCCCAGGGGAAGGTAATAAACCTGTAATCCAGGAGGTCATTTTGGCCTCTATCACATCAGGCTTGCTGAAGGAGAGGAGAATGTCGTTCCGCACTGATTGCACTCTGATGGCACCCATGTCCTCACCGCTTGCAGCTTTTCTCTGAAGGTGTCCTTTACACTAGCTTATTTCTGATTCATCGATGCAAAGGATCTTTATTCAGACTGACTGCATCTGAAACGCAGAAAAGTTATGCTCAGCTATCTGCAGAATCATTGGTAACCTTGGTAATGATGGACAGATGGTTGTGTGTTTAATAATAACACAAATTTAGATAAGTGAAATGTCAACATTGTGTTAAAAACATTTATTAGCACTCTTTCCAACAGAGCAGCATTCAGACTCTATCAAGTCTATCATGATGCAAGACTTAATAATACAAAGCAAAGAATCAGAGAGAATTATCCCACAATATGTTCTGTGAAATTGGACCTTATAGACTGTACTTAACAATGCTATATAATACAAAAATGAATGTATGTTTAAAATTGAAATAGCTCCATAGGAAATATCTCCTAATTTTGGGGTATGATAGTGCGGTGTCCCAGTATTGACTAAATAGCCAAGCTACAAAAATGTTTCACATACATTGATGTATTTAATTCTAACCCAGACTAAATAATGATTTGACTTTCGTTTTTTAGCTGTTGAAGATTAGAAAAAATTATTTCACTATAAAGCTAAGTACACTCTCTCTCTCGCTCTTTCTCTTACTCTTAAGCCAACACACACACACACACACACACACACACACACACATGTACACACACGTACCCACACGCACACACGCACACAAGCACACGCGAATGTATTTACACAAAAGAACACAAGGAATTGAAAAGTGCATATAACTATGGTGGCTGTGTTATAATTACTTAGTTGTTGGACTAAAACAATTTGTGTTTCTCATGTAAATGATTTATTTTGTCAACAAGGTGCAAAATGATATTTAAGGAGTCATTAAATATAATCTTCATTTATTAAAAAAAAATTATAACAGTGACACAGCTGTTAGCGTTGTCACCTCAAAGCTCCAGTATTCCCAGCTCAATCCAGACCTAAGCCTCCTCATGGGTTTAAGCTGAGTAATCTGGTTTCTTCCCAAACGCATGCATTAGGTCTGTTAATCACACTAAACTGGCCCAATGTGAGTATGTATGATAACCAGTTTTGATATAACTTGTGTCTGGTGTAAATAGCTATTGATGCTGAAAGTGAGGTTAAATAAATGAGCAAATTATTTATTCAAGAACTGCACAAAGAAAAAAACAGCATACAAACCCAAACCAGCATAAATACTTAAGCGTCACAAGACAGTAATTTCCTGAAAGCCATGCCATTGCAGCATATACCTATATGCATAAAGAATTTGCTTAGTGGCCTAGCAGTTAATTTAAATTGACATGCATGGCATTTAGCAGATGCCCTTATTTAGAGCCTTGCTTAAAGATCCAACTGTGGAACCTTGGCAGAGTTGGGATTTGAACACTGGACCATCAGGTCCAGAGTCCAGTACCTTAACCGCTAGGCTACTGCAGTTCGTTAACTGGACCATGGACTAGACTGTCCAAGGTTGAAGCTGCCACTTTTAGTCCTTGAGAAAGAGATTGAAATTACAATTGCTTGGATTTATAAGTGTACATCAGTTAGTCACTTTGAATAGGGGGCTTCTGATAAATGACAAAATGTAATGCAAGGACTGAACATACAGTCTTCACAGATTTCATTTTAGCAAACCAGAATATAAAACTCTCATAGGATTGCCAATTAACAGTCTACATGTGATAGACCTAAAGATTTACATATACACACAGACACATGGGATGTTGAGCACACATTTAAAGGCTGTAGAAAAAGTGTTTTATTCCCACTCGTCATAAGGGTCTTGTAAATGTGTGCTGCTTGCCCTAATCAATGTGGAACTGACATTTCTTTTTCCCTCTGGCTCTTTTAATTTAGTCTACAGATGTAAAGATCACATCACATCACAAAAAAAATCTAGATACTTAAACAACTTGCAAATTGCTCACATTTTCGGAATAAAACCGATACCTTACCACATACGCTGTATACAATTCTACTTGCCTGTCAGAATTGTGCTCCCTAGAGATGAGCTGCTTAAGTGAACAAGTTACCCTTCAGAAGCTTCAGTCACTAGTGTAAAGGCCAGAGAGAGCAGATGGAGGAAAGATGGCCTGTCTTTCAACAGAAATAGAGAGAGAGAGAACGTTCTGACCTAGCTAGGGCATTGCCATGAGAGCTTTTGCTAATGAGTAGAAATGTCATACACTCTGCCCATATCCCAATTAGCCTCATCTTTGCTTCAAATAAAGTGAAGACTCTATTTAGCAGAAATGATGAAAAGGCTCATCAAAGGGCTTACAAGGTTACAGAGTACTAAAAATCTCAGCTGATGTGGCAGCTCATTAAGAAAACATTAATGACCTGTCACAACCTGGGAAGATCTTTTTTATTTCCGTTTCTGGTTGAGCCACACGACACAAGGAATCAGTTAGGTCACTGGTAACTTTTGCACAGTGAGGTAAATGCCACATGTGGTCCACTTGCCTGTGCAGCATTTCTTTAGCTAATCTTCTCCACATCTGTTTAATTGCAAAAGACAAGGGCTTCACCAAACCACCTTTGCCTGCATGTCTATACCCACTTTTTCTCTTGTCCCCCCTTCAATTCACTACACATTACACAAAATGCATATCAAGTAACAAAGGATCTGTAATGTTTTCCCATGCTGTTCCTCTAATTTGCCCAGGAGACCCCGCTGTTGCAGGAGCACAAACCATATTATGCTGAGCACAAATGAAATCACGGCTGTGCACTGACGTTCAGAGCAACACAATTAATCCTGATTTATCACAGGATTTGCTTAAGGAACTATAATGAACACACTGCAAAATAATAAATTACCTCGTCTCCTCAAAAAGGGCTTCCACATCCACTGCACCTATTTATCTGAAAATGATGTTATCCAGAAGTGCTTTGGTTATTGACAAAATGGCTTCTGCAATCTGCTTCCATTACATCGCTGCAAATGCAAATTCAGAGCAGGAAACATCAGAGCCCCATAGCCCATGGTAAGATCGGACTTCAATTGCATTAAAAACACTACACAATCCCTTGAGATGGCTTGATTTAATATCCTGTCACTGCATTGTTTGCACATGCTTCTGCAGTGACTGATCTGAAAGAACCATCGCCTGTGATAAGAAATACTGCATGCAGTTCCATCACATATTCCACAGTTCCATTCCATATTTATTTCAGAAGAGATTTTGAGCTCGATATGACCTATTCTCTCTCATGACTCAAACGTACTGTATCTGAACAGCAGATAAGGGCCTATGAAAAGTGGGCATAAAGTAGAATGAGCACCTCAAGTCTACTTAGATTTTCGGGAAAAAAAATCGTCGTAAAACGTCTTTACCCTGCAAAAAAGACCATTTAAACACTAGAAAAAACTTAATCTAAATTAAAATGATGAGTTTTTCTCTGAAATGTATCTAATTCAAACTATACTGCTCACAAAAATTGTAAATAAAATTTGAAATGATATAATATCCCCAATTTTTTTTTAGCAATACTTAAAGCAATACACCTGTATTAAATCACTATGTATAGTGATCCCTCACAAACTGTGGGTCGCTGGGGTGTTGCCAGTGTTGGTTGGTTGAAATCATTTACTTAAGCTTAATGATCATCATCAAGTGCAAAGTATGACGCTTTAACTCTAAAATAGATAATATCCAAGGTGCTCTGGTTGTCCCTGCCTCTACTTTTAAATTTAGATTCAAAGATTCAAAGCTTTATTGTCATATGGACAGTAGGAAACAAGATTCCCTGTCCAATGAAATTCTTACTACATATGGTTGTATTGCAGCATAGATGATTAAAGTACACTTATAGTGCAGGTGCAAAAATGTAAATATTACAGTCATCAGCTTAGCTGTTTATGGGTCGGATTGCCATAGGGAAGAAAGAGTTCTTTAATCTGCATTTCACACTTCTGTATCTCCGGCCTGTCGTTAGTCGTTTAGTCGTTTAGCACCGCTGGTCAACCCTGGTCCTGGAGCCCCACCACTCTGCATGTCTAAGTGTATTCCTTGCTTCTGACACAACATCTACAATTACTAAAAAGCTCATTAGCTTTGAGCTTTTAGCTCATGAGTTAAAGTGGGAGTGTTTAATTAGGAAGACCACTAAATTATGTAGTAAATTATGCAATATGCAGATTGAGATGTTGGGGAGGGGGTACTTCAGAACAGTGTGAAAAACTCTTTTTTAGAGGATGTCCTTATTTAGAGTGACTTACAACTCACACAATCCAAGCAGTTGTGGGTTAAGTGGCTTACTCAAAAACCCAATGGACTGAACTAGCAGAGGTGGGATCTGAAACTATCCAAGTCCCAGATATAACTCTACTGTAGTCTTGACAGTGCTACACAGGCATCCCTTAAGGTTGGAATTTCACTTAGAATCATCTGCTTACTGTTGAAACAGTGGTGCTATGACAAATCAAAGCACTGACAAAAAATTGAGTGAAATGAGTAAATCGTCTGTAAATCCATTGTATCCACGTTCCAGCCAGTAAACTCTGCTCAGAAAAGCTTCAAAATTCTTCAAGCTGGACTTCAGTGAGAAATTGTCAACAGTGACACCTTATCACCAACATGTGTAGTGTTGCAAATGTTTGGAAATGGTGCGCTTTCAAGTTTGTGAGTGTTGATAATGGTTAATTACTATACCTGTCTAATATCTTAGTAGGAATTTGAAAGTCAAGCCTATGCCTAATTTCAATTCAATTCAATTCAACTTTATTTATATAGCGCTTTTTACAATCGAGCATTGTCCTAAAGCAGCTTCACAATATTACACTGTCTTAAAAGGCCAATCCCTACTTTCTGCCATTTTCCCAACCTAAACAGATGAGATTGTGTAAACGTTCTCAGGTGAGAAGCAGGAAAATACCAGTTTCTCCTTGTCATTAAATGCAACAAAGGACCTGTGTAATGTTACTCATCATGACGTGGTAAGGGCACCATGTGAGAAAGGAACAAAATGATCACAATTAAAACAGAGAGAAAAATCACTGTAATAAAGAAAACATACAGACCAAAATGTAGCTTGAGTATGTCTTGTCAGAAATTGCCACTTGATTGGAAGCTTACTGGCAAACATGCCTTTTGGCACTGTAATGGATGTTGCACTGTTTCACTAGGTATAGCTGAAGCCAACTGATGTTCTGTAATTACTTCCCACGTGTGACTGTGCTGTAGTAGGAAGGACCACCTTCGGAGGTAAGTGCCATCTAGTTTGTGCAAACTTGGAAAGTTTAGTCAAATATAAATTAGCTTCACTGAAAGGAACATTTCAGCATGAACAAAATGTGGTAGCAAAAAAAGCTGCCATAAATATAGATAAGAGCCAATGAAAGCAGATATGAAATATGTAACCATTATCCCATTCTGACACAGGACTCTCAGTTCACACGTTTCTAATTTCTTCTTTAATATTGATACTGTGTACCCCTTATTTCGCCTATGTTTTTCGGGCATATCTGCTTCATCCATCTTTTCTTTTCT
The DNA here is from genome assembly GCA_033117975.1 of Parotocinclus spilosoma. Classification (NCBI taxonomy): domain Eukaryota; kingdom Metazoa; phylum Chordata; class Actinopteri; order Siluriformes; family Loricariidae; genus Parotocinclus; species Parotocinclus spilosoma. Next base: position 6,494 of record JAVSBV010163804.1, on the reverse strand, counting down.
TTGGTACATATTTCACACAATCATTTCTTCCAGTTATTTTCTGGGCTGTGCCACCACTTCAAAGGCCTCTGCCATTACTGGAATTGGATGCATAAATACTGCACAGAGTAAATCGGGCTAGGTCCCATATGCAGCAAGACCTGTTTGAAGCCTGCATTTAATATTTAACGTGTTCACTGCAGGCATGTGTGTATGTGTGTGAGAGGTAGAGAGCGTGATACTCTGAGTACATAATGGGGGTAGTTGTGGATGTGTGGAGGGGTTCAGTGGTATAAGCTGTTCATCTTAGGCAGGTCAAAGAGCATTCCACCCTCCTACCTCTTCATGCTACTTAGGCAAATGAAAGGGGAAGGAGAGGAACTGAAAAATATAGAGTGGAAAAGGGCAAGAGGAAGAGGGCTCATTTTAATCATCCTGCCTGTCGACGCTCGATGCCACACACAGGCCCTTTTATGATGAGGATTTGTAATATTCATCACAGCTGTGACTGGATAAACAAATGTAGCTCTCTATAGATGCTATAGAAAATATTATGAACAAGACAAGAGTATGTGTTTTACTTAGTGTGTATTAATTGCAAATGTTTTCACAATTCACATCTGCCAATTTACATAAAAAAAAAATGCTGAATGAATGATTGCTATGTAACTTTGTTTACATGTCGGTAAATTGTGGTAAAAGCTGCAGCTTAGTCAAGATGCTATGTTGGGAGGTTTGCTAGTATGTCGTCTCTGTACCTGCTAAAATATAATGCATTGGATGTTCATATGATGGTCAAAAAGCAAGACGGTGCTGGTTCCATGTTGGTCTACGTTTTATGTCTCGTAAACTCACTTGGTCTTGCTGGTAAAGCAGGTTGATCTATTTCATTATTTAATCAAAATTTACTATTCATTTCATTTCATTTTACTATTACTACAACTTCATTATTTCAGTTAACATCTAGGCCACCCAAGGAGGATGGGTCCCTTTTTGAGTCTTGGTCCTCCCAAGGTTTCTTCCATCTATATTCCTATAGTTTTTCCTTTCCACTGTCTCTGTAGGCTTGCTCTACTTGGGATTGCCCTTATAAGATTATATAATATTGCAAAGCAGCTTTGAGACAATACTACAATCTAAAATGTGCTAGATAAATAAATTTGACCAGAACACAGCATATTCTGATTAAAGCTGATTTTGCTTTGATACTAATAAACTTAAGATGCTACACATAGGGCAGGACCTCACATAATGTAACTGGTTATTATGGATTTCCTTCCAGTATAAATCAAAACTTATTTAATGCTAGCCTATTAGCTATTCTGATAGCATAGCTACAATCAAGCCTAACTAGACTTTGCTTTCCTGCTGAGAACTTACTTAGCTAATAGCAAGCTTAAGTTGGAATATCAGTTTATCATCAGTCATCAGATACCACCTACGATAATGGTATAATGCATCAAATAACTTCTCCCCTTATAAAAGTGGCCTTATTAGTAGAACTATGAATTATACGTATACAGACTTTATTTTCCAACATTATTAACTAAAGAATCCAAGAAATTGGTGCACAAGCATGTTATTTTTTTTTTTTTTCAATATCGGCTTGCACAGAACTGTCCTTAGAGTGCCATTACAAGTAAATTTAAAAAGTAATCATTTTAAAAATAGTAGTAGTTCATTTATGTAGAGCCCCTCTCCAACAAAAAGTCACCTTAAAATCATCTTAAATACAAAAACAGAAAACAAAAGCAACACAAAATTCTCCAGTAATTGTGTTATTGCTTTAAACTCAGAGGAGGCTGACACTACTATTGCTTTTCGTTTTATCTAGAAAGATGGAGAGATCATGCCAAACTACTGTATATACGATAATTACTCGCTGTATCTTATAATTGCTTTATCTCAGTTTCTATGCAGTAAATCAACACCAAACAAAATCCTTTGAAGTTTGAAACAGACCTTAATCATGTTGCCTAGAATAACATTACATTTGCCTAAATCTTACATTTATGTCATTTAGCAGACACCTTTATGGGAGCAACTTTGAGTCTTACAAGATACAGCCTTGCTCAAGGACCCAGCAGTGGCAGCTTGGCTGAGCTAGGAGTTAAAACCTGGATCTTCTGGTGTACAGTCCAGTACCATAACCAGTAGGTCACCACTGTCCTATATCAGGTTTGTGAAATTGTCAAAAATAAGAAGTAACTTTAATAAGGCTAGCCTGTTGCATATCTTTAGGGGTTAATAAGCAAACAATTTAAAGGCACACAAAGTCTGCAATTCTACCATTCACTCTGGGTGGCTTTATGATTACAGTGGCTGCAAGGGCATGGTGTCAACAGCCATCCCAAAGTGGAAGCAGCACAGAGAAGGCTTGACTCCAGCACTAGAGAAGTACACAAGTCTAGTACATACTAAGCCCAGTTGAGGTTTTTTCCATTGGTTGAAACATGAAGATCTGTAACACACACTACTTCTACTACTGCCCAAAACAACTTCATGTTGAATTTATGATCCACATATACACAATGCAAATAAAATGGACAGGACTACCTGTTTATGTAAGTGCTTCACAGCTCTAGGGGCCTGGGTTCAATCATTAAAAGAGTTTAATGTCTACATGAAGTTTGCCATAAGCTTTATATGTTCATTATTCCTGAATGATTGCATTGTGTTTACCATAAACTGGCCCTCCATCCTGGGTGTGTCCCCAGCTTACATCAAGTCTTCCAGAAATAGTCTCCAAATCGAGCACAATCCATTCCAAATTAAAGTGCTTGCTAAAATGACTGGATGAATGAATGAATAAAACTGTAATTTTTGAACGCAATTGCAAATAGGTTATTTGATCTAGCAGCTCTAGTAGACACTCATTTGATGGTCAGGGAATAAATCTGTGGGGCTTATAAGCAGTCCTCACCTTCTGAAAGTCATTTCTGCCATTGACATTTAGACGTTTGTTCAAAAGGTATCACCCTACGTGTTATTGATATATATTCCTTTACCCTTCATGTATTCTCACGAGGGAAAAAAGGCTATATAAGTCATAGCAACTCAATAATGTCTAGACCCACGTGGACTTAAATTATAGGGGTTTCACATACGAAGAACATCAGTGACATTTCTTTTCTGTGGTCAGTGCGTTCACCCAAGGTCAAGGGAAACATTAAGTTTGACAGCAGGCTCATTCAAAGCTGTGTTCATCTGCAGGCCAGGGCCCTGTGGATTCATTCATCCACCCAACCTTTCTGTGTGAATGAAAGATGTGAACGCAGAAGAAACAAATGCAATCATGATTTTCGCTACTGGGAATGATGATTGGTTGAATAATGCATCTTCAAACATAAAGAACACCAAGTATATAAAAGCCTTATGAAGCAATAAATGCTCATGAATCCAAGCACAACAATTAAAGGGGAAGGAAGCAAAGTCAGCTCGAGGAACACGGCATAACCTGAGGGGTCTCTGACACTGCTTCTATTCCCTTCAGTCTTTGTTTACTTCAGTGCTCTCTGATGTCTGATGCTTTTTAAAACACTTTCAACAAAGACAAGCAGAATGATGAATAACAGGCAGGTTCTGAAATGAAAGAAAGAGCCTATTGCCTTCAGATGTACATTAGAGACTTTTTATTATATTTATCCATCCTGCTTCTATAAAATATTTAAAAGTCAGAGAAACTGGGTCAGGCTTCAAATCAAAGAGCAAGGAGTGATAGCAAGCAGTGTCAACGCTGACGAAGAGCAAAGCAAGACAGTGCAGTCTTCTGTTTTCTGGCACATTCTTCAGAAGAACTATTCCTGTTCAGGGAATCGAGAAAAAATGTCACAATTGAACATTGAGTTTGAACATTGAGTTTGAATTGACTAGGGAGCACCCTCAACTGACACCAACTGGCATCTTCAAGTCTGAGGCCACGTTTCTTACCTGGAAAGGGGTGGAATAATTCCTTCAGGTGAACTGCAAGAAGTGGACTTTAAATATATGAATATCTAACTAATAAAACAACTGAGAATAAGAATGACGAAGACAGAAGATTTGGTTATCTGAGACAGTGAAACAAGAGTTTGCTGACAAAATCTTGTGCTTGCTGTTTGGTCTACGTTCTTATCCTTAGCTATACTCTTGAGTTTGGTTAAAGGGAATAAGGTCACAAGTTCAAGCTGCACAACTGGAGGCAAGGCTTGTGTTAAATGAATAGATACAAAACTGGGCATCTCATACATTGATGGTAGCTCCCTTTGGAGCTCTTTCAAGCACTTTCTACTAGATAGAAACTTAGGTAGAGTAAGAATAGGGGAGGGGAGGATAAGGATATAGATGTATTTTGTATTCTGATTTATCCTAATAAAAAGTGGAGGCACCAATGCATTTGACAGACTTACAGTCGAGTCAACCATTGGTTAAGCATCTCGCTCAATAGTGTCAGGTTGGTGCTGCCATCAGTGGAATGTAAAGTCTTCCAGTTAGTTGACCAGTGAACCAGCACTATTTTTTTAAAAGGGATCAATTTGGGGGATGTGTTAATCCAGAGGGCTCACAAATGAGCAGAATACAATTCAAACAATCACTGAATAAAAAGCTCTCCTCAAGGAATAATCGCTGATAATAGCACAGCAACCATCACCAAATGTAGACCTATTTGCAGATAATGCACAAAGTTTGCTGCACAAATGTTTCACAGTGATAAGGCATCCAGGCAAAAAGGGCATGAGGCAATACAGAACAGTAGGGTGGATGTGTACGTAGGGGTGTTATTGTTCATGTTGTAAGACTGGGAACAGAGTGGTACCATCAGGGAGACACACTGCATAATGGATCTCCAACAGTGCTTTCTGGAGCGGGTTCGAATAATTGAGGTTAAATATCCAACAGCTGCCAAAAGAACACAACCTGGAACCAAAGAAACGTCTAGACTGACCGAATCAGCCTGCTGCCACTATGTTAGAAGCTGAGAGAAGATGTCGCTACTTGTAAACCCAAGGCACTGGTTCACACATCGTTAAGTCTCTCCTCATCTGGCTTTAACTAAGATTTTAACAACACTGAACACCACACCTAAAATGTACAGCCACCCTTTTCAGTTAGTGTTATTACACTGGCAAAACCACTTGCTTTTCACCTGTTTAAGACCTTTCCTGGCATTTTCTTCCATCCTTGATCCCTCAATGGTCTCTTGACTTGCCCATGAACCAAATAAAAAACATCCAGACTTCCCTGTTCAGCATTCTCTGCACTTTTATTGCATAAAGTCTCCCCTAACACTTGCAACTACTTACAATGCCAAGGCAAATAAGACAGAATGATTCAACGTTATGTGAGAGGTGCAAGAGCTGAAAGAATATTCTGTATCATTGAACAGACATAATTTAGCATGACATGATTTAAAACGTTCCCTGTGGTGCAGTGTAACATCTTAACTTGTCTCTCCATTCGAAAGATGTCTGCAGAATTTCTTTGTCCACATCAACAGCAGTGCTAAAACGCACGGAAAATAAACAAGAAAGGCTTGAATAGATTTGAACTGGCAAAGAAAACCTCACCCACTCACACATACACATAAACCACATACACACGCACAAACACATAAACCAAGTCTCAATGCTAAAGTGAAAACAGATGGAAGTAACGTTTACAAAGAGAGCCTGAGAGTGAGCTGTTTGCCTCCTCCGTTAATAAGACTGTAAAAGAACATGGATTATTTTTATCCTCTGGGAAGATTTTTGAAGCAAATATTTCAACCATGAACTCTATGTGCAATTAATAAATGATTAAATAAGCACCAAATTACTTTTCAGCAGCCAAACTTTTGAATTTGGCCCAGGTGTGTAAGTGGATAATATAAAGTGAACTACAGTAGACTACTTATAAGCAAGTGGTAATAAAAAAGGACGTACAAGAGGTGGAGCACAAGTGAAAACAAAAATGTATGAACTGACATGCACAGGGAGACACGGAGAGAGTGGGAGTAATGGCTCAGTCATTGAAGTCCTGGACAACTAATCAGTTGAACCTTTAAATATGTTCCGTTGCTTCTCAAAGCTTCATTGGACAGTGGGTGGAACTACAGTATTTCTATATTTAAAACAAAAAAATGAATCTTAGCTATACCATAAAGAAATTAGTGCACGATATAAAACAAAATTATATTAAATTTTAATTTTTATAATGTAGATTGGTGTATAATTGGCTGGTATTCATAACAAATGAACTAATTTGAGATGGCAGGTTGTGTCTGAGTACTGGAATGCCGAACAGGTACAATGTATGGCAACATTTTTTATCATTCTGATAAAGCTATTAAGTAATAATACTGACCATTATACACCATATAAGTGACACAATCATAGTTTCTACTTTTCATACATTTTCATACGTTCCCATTGCTCTTGATGCGGTTACATTCCAACTGAAGCGTTTAATATGTACAATATATATATATATATATATATATCTGTATGTACAAACACACACACACACACACACACACACACACACACACACACATATAT
>JAVSBV010163776.1:0-14331 GCA_033117975.1 Parotocinclus spilosoma | reverse complement strand
ACAGGGAGTTAGATTTCTCACTCTTTATCCATCTCTCTCTCTCTCAAACACTCACTCACACACACACACACACACACCAAACACCAGTCCAGTATCTTAACCGCTAGGCTACCACAGTCCCTGTAGACACACACACACACACACACCAAACAGCAGTCCAGTACCTTAACCGCTAGGCTACCACAGTCCCTGTACACACATACACACACACCAAACAGCAGTCCAGTACCTTAACCGCTAGGCTACCACAATCCCTGTATACACACACACACACACACACCAAACACCAGTCCAGTATTCCAACATTCATTTATTTCTACATCATTCTCTTCATCCATTTAAACACACGTCCATATTGAAAAGATCTCCATCCACTGATTCCCCGTCCATCCACCCAAGCATTCATTTAGCAATCTATCTAGTCGTGGCCGAAGTTGTTGGTGCCCCTGAAATCTTTCCAGAAAATGAAATGTTTATCCCAGAAATGGGATTAGTAATTACATATGTTTTGTTATACACATGATTATTTCCTTTGTGTGTATTGGAACAACACATGAAAAAGAGAAGAAAAAAAGGCAAACGTGATATAATCTTATGCAAAACTCCAAAAATGGGTTGGACAAAATTGTTGGCATCCTCAACTTAATATTTGGTTGCACACCCTTTTGAAACAACTGAACTCAATCGCTTCCTATGACCATCAACAAGTTTCTTGCACCTCTCAACTGGAATTTTGGACCACTCTTCTTTTGCAAACTGCTCCAGGGTTTTTCATCTTTGAAGGGTGTCTTGTCCCAACGGCAATTTTAAGAGCTCTCCCTAGGTGTTCAATGGGATTCAGATCCAGACGCATTGCTGGTCACTTCAGAACTCTACAGTGCTTTGTTTACACCAATTTCTGGATGCTTTTCAAAGCATGTTCTGGCCCAGTGTCCTGCTGGAAGACCCATGATTTCAGGGGTGCCAACAATTTCGGCCATGACTGTACATAGCGTCAGCCACTCAGCCGTTAATCCATGCATACATCTAAACTCATATACAGAATTAACTAATGATTTGTCTCACTAAAATGTCTTACAACCACCCAGTCATGCATCCAAACCTCTAAATATCCATTCGACCATCCATTAATTTAACATCCATCCATTCATCCATCTATCTATCGACCCATTTCTCCATGTATATATCAACCCGGCCTCTCACACATTGTAATCCATCCATTTTTCCAGTCAACATTCCAACTATCCATCCATTTATTTATTCAATTGACCTGTCTTAATGCAGATTTCCAATATGGATTTCCAAAAACTGACTAATTTTTAGTTTTAGCTCCCATTTTGGGGGGGGACTTGGGAATTGGCAAGATTTGCTGTTGCAAGCACTGGGGAGGTACGATCTCTAGACCGGACTCAAACTGTGCCTGGAAGTGATGCCCAACAGGGAACTTCTGGGATGCGAAACCAGGCTGTTGCTCCACCCAAGTGCCAAATCCATAATCCAAGAATCAACATCCAACCTTGAAGATGTAAAAATGGATTAGAAGCTCTAAGGAAGGTCTCCAGCACCTTGCTGAATCGTTGCCATGAAAGATCCGGGCTGTTCCAGGATCAAAGTTGCCTGGTGGTTGTACAAGCACTCTCATTTCCTTCTGCCAACGCTAGCGGAAAGTTTGGTCTTTTAGCTCCTGGCACTACCAGCCGAATCTTTTAAGTCTAGATGAAAATAAAACACCCACATCAGAATTTTCAGGAATTCAGAAGTCATCTTCACGCTGGCTTTGTACTCTGCCTTGAAGCCAAATTCTTATTTCTGATGCTTTAACTTGTAGCAGTGCCACTCAGTCGGACGTGAATTCGATTTAGCAGCTCAGACCTCGGACGGTCCTCGAGGAACGCAAAAAGAATAGCAGCTCAGGCTGGTGTGTTTACCAAGCTCTAGAGATCAATAGCAAGAACGAAGACGAGAAAGGGCAGAAACCGGCGGGGGAATCAAAGACGGATAGTTTGTGTATGATGGAAGTAAAGTGTGCGTCTCTCTTAAAGACTACATCAGACAAATGTCTACAAGGTACCCGAGACCCACCATGGAATCTGATATGAACCACATCCACCTGCCTTCTTATCTCCTCAGTGTTCCATCAACCATGCCATTTGTCCATCCATTAGCTCATCGTTTCAACCCACCAACCGAGAAAATATCTGGACATCCCGTAATTTATCAATTGATTCCATCAAACATCCATCCATCAATTCACCCCATAACAGGCCAGCCAAAATATCCACGTGTAACCATCTTACTACCAACCAAACATTCATCCATCCATTCATCCATCCATCCATTCAAAGAACATACCAGTTCATCTACACTCATTGACAAAAAGCATAACTTACCAAGAAACCTGAATATAATGATGATATAAAAAATACATTACACATGTAAATAATACATTATATATTATAACCTAATCACACATTAAATTAGGTTCCAGCACTCTGAATACAAAACTCGTGCTTGTCAGCGGATCAAACCATTCTCTTTACTGGTGGTCTGTCTGGGACGTCCAGAGCTCTCAACATGTCTCAGCTCCTAAAAGCTAGGTCAGAACAACCCAGATCCTGGGCAATTCATAAACAAGACCATCGTGCTGCTCTCAGTCTAATCATGTGACCCCATCTCAATGTCTGTAAGCTGGGCAAAATGTCTTAGAGTGCATCGCAGAGGCGTGTCTAGCAACCTGTCACCATGAGGTACAGTACCCAAAAGTAGCCTCTGAGCACCTTTTGATAGGGCCGTGTGAGAAGCACTTTTACGCCCTCTTGTGACAAGACAAGAGTTTTGCACCAGTCTGGCATTTCACGCTGTCCTGCTGGGAGTAGCCATCAGAAGATGATACACTGTGGTCAGAAAGGGACGGACATGGTGAGCAACAATACTCAGGTAGGCTGTGATGTTGGTATTAAGGGAAATATCCCTCATACCCAAAGACGCGGGGACGAGAAGTCCCACGGTGTATAATAATAATGGGGAAATAATATAGAAACAAACTAAAAGGGGGAAAAGGTGAAGCAAAAGCTCCCGAACATATGAAAAGCAAGGTGCACTGTTGTGTTGCCTCCCGGAGCGGGAGCAACACGCAAACAGATCGTAATAGACGGTGTAGCTCAAAATAGCGGACGTGCGATGAGCACGACAAAACGCTGATTTGGGATGTCTCCCAAATAGCGAGGCAAAGAGGGACCAAAGGGCGAGCATGAGCTCGGGCACGCGTATAGTGTAGCGTGACTACGTGGAGCTGGGGCGTGTCATAATCAGGGGGCGCAGCTGGCTGGAGTGAGACTCGATAGTGGCCGAGGAACTGTCCCTAAAATACTAAGTACCTCGGGGGTTTCCTCCATACGTGTTCGTCGGCACTATAAGCCCCGGGACGTTACCAACTGACCAAAAGGTGATCGCAACGGTGTCGAAGTGTGCTTGTGTGTGCCGGTGGTCGGGTGCGCGGAAGGAGTGGCGTGTGACAACCCGCACTTAAGTGACGGGAGAAGCAGCTGTTCGCAATCAGGTCGTAAATTAACCAGATATAAACCGCCTCACCGATTCCGCTGTAACAGCACTCGGCGAGGACGGGGAAATGCTCCGGGGCGAGGGGTAGGAACCCTAACAATACCATTACGCCACTGCTGATACGAGGCAGGGTGGACCCACGCCAAATTCCAACTGTAAACATCAGACATGTGTGTGGCAATCCCAGTGGATCAGTACTCAGACTAGCCCGTCTAGCACCACCAACCATGCCATGTTTAAAGTCATTTAAATCACCTTTCTTCCCCATGTTGATGCTCGATCTGAACTTGAGCAGCTTCTCTTGTCCATGTCTACATGATTGTATTTATACGTCCTATAGTTCCAAAACGTGTAGCCTCTCGACTGTAGTTCGTGCAGGTCACGAGGACCATATTGGAGGGAATTAGCTTTTTTTTTTCTCACGGATGAACAAATCGCTGAGGAAATAAATGAGAGACACACTTTCGCAGGCCGGGTCTAATCCAGCCAGAATGCTAGCACACTAATTGGCAAGCACTAATACTTGGCTCACTCTTCCTTGTATGACCGTGAGGCTTAAGGGCTAATTTGGAGAAAGGTGTGTGTCAACCTCGTCCTTGTCAGTTTTGTAGCAGATGAGCTTTTTGTAATAATTTTAATACAAATCCAAATTGTGGGTATGAGTTTGAGTTCCAGCTAAGTACAGCTGCCAGCATGAGTTCAAAGCCAAGGACGAGTTCTAAATGCTATGCTAATCATCTCACTATCCAGTCAAAATCCAGTTCAGAAAGAAATCAAATAAATACAGCAGGAACTTCTGGAAATCAGACGTGGCTCCATCAAACTCCAAAAAAAGAAGTCAACAGTCAGTTTGTTGAGTTGTTTTAACAGGGGCTCCTCCACCTGTATAACCAGGTCATAGGCAGGGTGAGAGGGGAAGTACCAAAATAAAAGGTAGTGCTTAAATATCTAAATCAGACAGACTAATCAGTACTAATTACTCTGTGGTTGTTCCTCTATCTGCAGATCCAAGACCGAAAATCCAAATCAGCATCAAAAAGGTTCTTCAAATATTCTTAATGAAATCAGTGAACATTTTCGAAGACGACTCAAGCTTAGCAATGGCGGTCTTTCACGTGGATAAACCGACTAAACTTTTATATTGGTACTTAGTGTGAATGGCAGCGCTAATTTATATGTGGGCCAAATATTTAAGATTTAAACCTTTAGAATAAATATTTCAATTGTATATATATATATATATAGTGCTAATTTACATGTGGGCCAAATATTTAAGATTTAAACATTTTGATTTAACATTGCAATTGTATATATATATAGATATATATATATATATATATGAAATGTTTAGCTCGATTATACATATTAAACATTCAAGTTTTATATTTAATCTTCAGAGGTAAATTTTTAATTAAATATTCAAATCATACATGTATATGAATATAAAATATTTAAGAGCTTACTTAACACTTAGATTGAACATTTAATTAAATATTTTTGGTTTTATTTATATTTATTATTTCAATTCAGTTAAATATATATATAGTATTTATCTATTTATCTATCTATCCATATTATGTAGATTTATTTTTAACTTTTAAATAAAATATTTAGTGATAATTTGTATGTTAAGCACTTAGATATATCATTTGTATTTTCTTAGCCACTTCAATGCTAGTATAAGCAGTGGTAAGTGTAGAAAAAAATGTCCCAAAAATGGGTGCTGCCCCATAATCAGATTGATCCCATGGCCAAAAGTATTGGGACACAAACCCACAAGTGGTCAAAACTACTGGTACACAAACCCACAAGTGGTCAAAAGTATTGGGACACAAACCTACAAGTGGTCAAAAGTATTGGGACACAAACCCACATGTGGACAAAAGTATTGGGACACAAACCCACAAGTGGTCAAAAGTACTGGGACACAAACCCCCATGTGGACAAAAGTATTGGGACACAAACCCACATGTGGACAAAAGTATTGGGACACAAACCCTCATGTGGACAAAAGTATTAGGCCACAATCCCACGTTCTTTCAGCTTGTCACATTTAAAGTGCTGTAGTATTTCCTTTAGGGACTGCAGATCTATTTACTGTTAGGAATCCCCTAAATCAAATCAGAAGCCTCTTCTTTAGCTACATCACAAACAGATTGATTGAGTTATTCTAATTGGGTTTGGGCGCAAATGCAGCTCGTTTACCCGTACACAGAAATGCGTATCTACAAACTGTTTGTACTGTGGCGAAAAAAACCCCCAACTTTTCCAAAGCCTCATTACTCAGTTGAGGAAGCGCGACCTTGAGCGTCAACTCGTCAGGCTTACCGAGAGTGGAAGTGGCTTCTCGTTTCGGTGCCCTCGATCCTTCGAGACATTGTTACAGACATGGAGTGTCTCCACTTTAGGTTCGACGCCCACGGCCGCGCAAAAAAAAGATCCATTATGTTAAAAACCCGGCACTGAAAACCATCAATTACAACCACGCCGCTGCTGGTACGCTCCTACGTTCACGTCATTAACAAGTGTCACCCGCCGCCCACATTCCAACTTTTTATTGACCAGAGCACAATTTTGACACCTGACACAAGAGAGCTAACAAAGGAAGAGTGCGTTGTGTAGGATTTTTTTTTTATCTAGCTCTCACTTCTGTAAGCTTCTTGCTTTACAAAGCGCCGGTCTCTTACAAGGCCCAAGACCAAATGCGTCAGAAAGCTCCCGGTCAGCGGCGGCACGTCGCACTTCATGCTAATTCGGTGTATGGACCGGGCTGCTGGTGTTTTACACTGATTTGCGGTTATAAAGTTTCAATCAGCCCGAAGGCGCCTGAAAACTGAAGTGGACCCGGGGTACAGCGGAGGTAAAAGCTTCAATTAGGATGATTTGAACATTCGTTCCATTCTCGATATGAAGGGGTGTAGGCGTGACGTCCTTCATCCTTCACTTTTCCCGCAGCAGACTGGTAATTATGACCTGGACTGAAAATGGTCGTTATTGTGATCCTGGATTTGCTTCCTGAAGATATGAAGACAAGGCTATATTTGAAAGCTAAAGCAACCCCTAAAAGCTAACGGCATTAAGAAATCTACCGTTAGTCCTTCAGCCTCAGTACAGGCCGGACAACGGATTTTCAAAACATAACGTCTGAAATTCTGCACATCTATAGAGTTAAACGAATGATTTATGAGACCTTACAAATGCATTAGTTGTTGGGTTTTCTGAATGGTTGCCAAATGTGGGAATGAAACACGAGAACTTTGTTACTGAACTTAAGTATTTTTTTATCTGTACTCTACTTCCAGTGTTCCTTACCTGGGGTCCCACACATAACAGGGGGTGTGTGACTCTCATGTGGCCGGTAGTTCCTAACCTGGGGGACAACCATTACAAAGGTGTGTGATGCTTTGTCTGTTTGTCTGAGGCGCTCTGAGTTTGTCGAAATACAATTTGTTAAATGTGTTAAATTAAATTTAAATGTCACACTCAAAGGTACTGGGACAAAAACCCACATGTTGACAAAAGTACTGAGACACAAACCCACATGTGGACAAAATATTGGGACACAAACACGCGTCTTCAAAAGTACTTGGACCAAAACCCACATGTGGAAAACAGTATCAGGACACAAACCCACATGTGGACAAAAGTATTGAGACACAAACCCACATGTGGAAAAAAGTATCAGGACACAAACCCACATGTGGACAAAAGTACTGGGACACAAGCCCACATGTGGCCAAAAGTATCAGACACAAACACGTGTCTCCAAAAATACTCTTACACAAACCCACATGTGGACAAAAGTACTGGGACACAAACCCACATGTAGCCAAAAGTATCAGGACACAAACCCACATGTGGACAAAAGGACAGATGTTTTGTGGAAAAATGATGATTAGTTAAATGAATAGGTGAGTGGGTGGTGGAAAGGATGGGAGGATGAGGGGTGATTACAGTTTGGGATTTGATGGATGGATGAGTGACTGGTTGGGTAGATGGATGGGTAAGACAGATAGACAGTTAAAGATCTGTTAAGATGGAGGAGTGGATGGATAGACACTAGAATGGCTGAATGGACAGATGGAAGGGGAATTTGGGGAAAGGTTGGCAAAACTTTCACACAAACCAATTTGCGAGCTTGAATTTTCGTTTAACGTGTTTATAAAAGAGATTTTAAACAATGGATAATAAAATGAGAATAATAGTAATGTTCAAACCTGAATAAACACATTTGATAAATCATTAATAATAGAAAACGGATGTTTTATACGTCGAATATAATACAACGGTAAAACAAAACAAAACTCCTAAAATGACATAATAATACATCAATTATAAATCCTTATAATAAGCCAATTAATGCTGTACCATAAAGTCATTATTTTAAAAAATACATTTTAAAAAATGCAATAATAATATTACAATGGGTTTAAAATCCATGGGCAGATCGGGAAATGTTTATATGATATTTAATAATTTTTTAATTTGTATTTTTAACAAACATTTGTATATCATCAAATTAATTTGTGGAAATAAATGGCCGTATTTTTTAAGATCCTAAAAAAAAAAACCCTAAAAAGTCAGAGATCAGCCAAAAAAAACAGAACTGAACTGCAGGAGGGTGACCAGAACCAACAATGGCACTACGTCCACACAGGGCTGTCACCATGGTAACGGAACAGTAGGGGGGTTGGAGGGGGGGGGGTGACGTTTGCAATCCTTAAATACAAAGACTGGAACGTTTGGGGGATTTGATTTGGCATTCCGGTCTGCATGTCCTGGGTTAAGACTCATTTGGCGCTCGTTAGCACTGTGCTAATTCTAATGACCATCCTGTATGGTGAGGGTCATGACCCTGAGAGGCGGGATTCACAATGTAGCAATTAATAACAGAATGGAAGAAAAACCAAGCCTTTCCCCTTTCAAACCCTCGGTTCAGACAAATGTATTTCCTTCAGCCCAAAGCTAGGTGCAAAGCTCAGACCTAACGTGACCTCAGACCTAATCGACCCATTGCTGCAGGTGGAGGATTTGAATCCCGTAGTAAGTTCTGCTCAACACTTAACACTGGGCGTTTCCTAATCGAGCTTAAACCAGGGAGTCTCGAGTTCCTGCAGGTGGTACGTCAAACGTTTCCATCTTCTCATCCTTTCTCCTATTATATCCTTTATTCCTCCTCACTTCCTGTGTGATGTGAAATGGCAGCGGTGCTTCCACTCCCTGCCTGGATGACATTTAAACTGCAGACTTTCATCCAGCTGAGACCCACCACCTCCTCCCGTGGGAGGCTCCATCCATCTCCATGTCTCTCTCTCTCTGATTAGCAGCTGGAACAGTTCGGGGAAAAATAAAGATGACGCTCACGTCTGTTTCTTTGTGACGTGACTTTATTTGTTGTCTCTACACCCAGATCAGACGGTTTCAGGGGTTTGGTGAAGAACCAGGTGGTGATTGTAGAGTTTTATATCTGTGACGATGACGTGCTTAGAAAAACCGGTCATGTCTTATATCAGCAGCAACGTTTCTGCTACTTTAGGCTACAGTGGTTACACATAAATATGACCTTCACCCTGCACCCAGCTCACACCCTGTTTGGACCTTCTCAACCAGCCAAATGGTCCTGCATCAGGGCACACAGGGCCTACCTTTAAAAACAGACGAATACACGGGCATGTTAGATACGCATTTTATTGACCAGATCGAGGTTGGTAAACTGTTTTTGTGTTACTGGATCATTTGGGTTGGGGTAGCAAGTCCTTTTTTGTGGTGTTGGAATCATTTGGTTCAGTTTATTGACTAGTTTGGCCGGGTTTAGTGATTCGTTTGGCTTGTACAATAGTGAATCATATGGTTAGAATAAGTGAGTCGTTTGTGTAAAGCTGAGGAATCATTTGGTTCAGTTTATTGACTAGTTTGACTGGGTTTAGTGATTGGATTATACAATAGTGAGTCATGTGGTTACAATGAGTCGTTTGCACAGAGTTGGGGAATCATTTGGTTTGCTTTAATGACTAGTTCAACTCATTTGGCTTGTTCAGTAATGAATCATGTGGTTAGGGTAAATGAATCATTTGTGTAGAGTTGCGAGTTGTTGAGTTGGGGAATCATTTAGTATGATTTATTGACACGTTTATTGAATTGGGGTTGTTGAACTGCTTTATGTTTTTTTGTGAATCACTTGTTTATGGTTAGAGAATGGTTTGTTTGGTGTTACTGATTCATTTCATCTGTGTTAGTAAGTACTTTTTATTGTGTTAGAATAGTGTAAAAAAAAATCGATCTAAATCTAACAATAAGCTAAACCGAATGATGTAATGATTCATTTGGCCTGTAGAATAGTGAATCATGTGGTTACGATGAGTCGTTTGCATAGAGTTGGGGAATCAATTGGTTTGCATTAATGACTAGCTCAACTCACTTGGCTTATTCAATAAGGAATCATGTGGTTAGGGTAAATGAATCATTTGTGTAGAGTTTGGGAATCTTCTGGTCTGGTTTAATGACTAGTTAAACTGGGGTTGTTGAACAGCTTAGTGGTGACTCACTGTTTAGGGTTATAGAGTCATTTGTTAGGAGTAGTAAGAAATGTTGTGTTATTACTATACCGTAATTGTGTTAATTGTTTGACTTACTAATTCATTTATTTTGTCGGAAACAATGAATGGTATTGTTGGTAAGCAGGTCTCAGGTTTGGTTTGGTTTGGTTTATGGGATGATTTGTTGGGGGTCGTTGAGCTGTTTGTGGTGATGCAGGAGTAACTGTTCAGGGTTAGAGAATCATTTGGTTGGTGTAACAAATATGGTGTAAGAATCAATTTTATTATGGGTGTGTGAGTCATTTGAATGGTGGAAATGTATCATATGAATAAGTCGCTTGTTCTACTCCATACTTCCTACTGGATTCCATTCTCTGTTCTACAAAGAATCATTTCCCAGACCAGTTCCTGTCACTGATTCAACAGATTTTTGAAGGTCTGAGCTCGGTGGGACTTCCATTGATCAAAGCTTTTGTGTGACTGATTACACTCTCAGGCTGGCACAAGAGAGCATGGACCGTGATTTAGGATCAGGAAGCCAAGCTCAAAGTCAAAATCAATGACACATGGATGTGTATCAGAATGAAGAAGTATTATTTGGTTTTAATCAGTATGTGTATCAGTTTAGTCTTATTGAACCATTTGGTTGGAGTTGGGCGAAAAGTGTTAGTGAATCATTTTGTGAATCAGTTCAATCTTACTGACTTGTTTGGTGGTATTACTGAAAGGTTTTTTGGACTTTGCATGTTCTCCTCATGTACGTGTGAGTTTCCTCCTGGATTTCCTGGTTTACCTTACATTCTTATTCAAAATCATTTGGTTGTAATAAGTGAATAGTGTTAGTGAATCGTTTAATGAATAAGTACAGTGTTAGTGAATCATTTGGTTAAAATATGTTACCAGTTTTGTTAAATCATTTTATGAATCAGTTTGTGAATCAGTTTAGTGTTAGTGAATCATTTGGTTGTAATTAGTGAACAATGCTATGGAATTATTTTATGAATCATTTTATGAATCAGTTTAATGTTAGTGAATAATTTAGTCGTAATTAGTAAACAATGCTATAGAATTATTTTATGAATCAGTTTGTGAATTAGTTTAGTGTTAGTGAATCATTTGG
The DNA here is from genome assembly GCA_033117975.1 of Parotocinclus spilosoma. Classification (NCBI taxonomy): domain Eukaryota; kingdom Metazoa; phylum Chordata; class Actinopteri; order Siluriformes; family Loricariidae; genus Parotocinclus; species Parotocinclus spilosoma. Next base: position 3,114 of record JAVSBV010163776.1, on the reverse strand, counting down.
TTGTAATTAGTGAACAATGCCATGGAATTATTTTATGAATCAGTTTGTAAATCAGTTCAGTGTTAGTGAATCATTTAGTCGTAATTAGTGAACAATGCTATGGAATCATTTTATGAATCAGTTTGTGAATCAGTTTATTGTAATTACAGCTGCTGCATATTTGGAATTTGCATGTTCTCCCTGTGTATGTGTGCGTTTACTCCTGGGTACTCCAGTACTCCAATACACATCCCAAATTTCCCAGTATGAGTGAATCAGGTTCCTGTGAGTGATTCAGGGTTACTGGATCCATCCTCACCCTTAGTTTTCAAATTTCTTGTTTTGTTTTATATAAAACACAGTTTATAAAGCAGGCGCAGGTTTCCCTCTCTGAAAGGTCACCGACTCGTTGGTCTGGTTCTCCTCCAAAGCCGGAGAGGAACGGAGCAAAGAGGCTGAAGGTTGCTGCGCTGCAGGAGTCACTCAGCTCTGACATTTCACACCGAGATCAGCCACAGCAACTGGCATTTAACTCTCTTTTAAATCCCACAGATCTCTCACCTAACTGCACTCGCTAGAAAACGACTAATGATAAGTCAAACCCACGGACGGGAAACTCAGACGCTCAAATTAAGACAGTCAGCCTGAGCTCCGACTTCACTCCGCTCAGGGGGGAAGTGTGATTTCTATTTATTTGGACTTTTTTTTTAGCTTAATCTGTGTGCAGCCCCAACAGTGCCATGACTTATTCATTCAGCGCCAATCAATGATTTATTAACAGATAGTGACTCATTCAGAATTCAGAATTAAGAGGCAGCTGCTGGAAACTGTCGCTCCTGAGGACCTAAAGTGTGACGGTGATGGGATTAGGGGGTTCTCCGATGAACTGGTGTCCACCTGTGGCTTTGCAGCCATATGATTCCTATTCCCATTAAAATGATTCCTGTTAGCAGAGATGTTGTTAGGAATAATTTAGAAACAGTTCATTACATTTTACGTTCATGCCATTTAGGAGCCTTATCCAGAGCCACTTACAACTCATCCACAACAGTTTTAACAATCCAAGCAATGGTTAAGGGTTAAGGGCCTTGCTTAGGGACCCAACTGTGGCAGCTTGGTAGAGGTGGGATTTGAACCCTGGACCATCAGGTCCAGACTCCAGCAGCTTAACTGCTAGGCCACCACAGTCCACAGTTCATCAATCGATTAGTTGGGGGGCATCATTTTTGAGGTTCAGAGCTTAGGAATCATTTAGGAGTCATTTTGATGGGATTAAGAATCATTTAGTGAATTGTTTAGTTGAATCAGTGGCTAGTAAGTTATGTTGGTAGAATGTATTTTGGATTTGGACGTTGGATTTTTCGAGGTTCAGATTAATCAGGCGCTTAAGTTAAGGCTATTGAATAATTCTGTGCTACTGAACAGTTGGCTGAAGGTTACTGAATCACAGTTCATTAACGCAATAACGTTTTCATTTTCAAAACGTGCAGGTCACATAATGGATGGATGTGAGATTCAGAAGGTTTTTCTACACTCCAAGGGCACTCTTTTGGTATTTAGGGAATGACGCTCAAGACTTTCGCAAATTCTTTAGTGGCTGAAGAATAAACCATTCATTCCGATGTTCGAATAGCTCACAGGACATGATGTCATCAATTAATGTCATCACTGAATACGTCCGCTGTCAAGAAATATGAATCAAATCAGTTTACAAAACAAAAAGTTTAGGAGTGTAAAAGCGATATCTTTAATATAATAAGCCGAAGTACAGACAAGAAGCTCCAAAATGGCTTCATTGGTGTCACTAAATTTGCAAACGTAAACAGCCAAAAACACGTCTCGCGACCTCCATGCTTCTTGCTTCAAATACAGTTAAAAAGGTGCTAATTATATTTGCATGGAGGTACTGTACCTATCTGAAAGGGGCGGAGTCACAGTTTGGTTTGATCTGTTCTGAACTTTATTGGAGGATGGGCGCTCAGACGTGCTGAAAAAGTTTGGCTTAATGGGACCAGCCGCTTATTCAGACCAAATCCTAAAGTACCGAAACAAATCCTATTATATACGTGTAATGTTATTCGCTTATTTGGACCAAAATTCCGCTTAATCGGACCCAAGAACGTGTACAGTATGTAATATCCGTGAATAAACTCTTCGTTCCATTGGTGAATCTGTAGAAATAAATTAGTTGGTATTCTTTGTACCTTATTTGTGAAGATTTGTTTAATCATGCTTTATAGTGATCATGAAAACACAATAAGTAAAGTGCTCAGTTTCCACAGTGCATAAACATCTATTCAAAATAGCAAGCCACAGTGCAAACAACATTTCACAAAACACAGTTACAGGGCATATGCTGGTTTATTATCTGTTCATGCTGTGAGGCTGGATAATGGTAGCTCACTGGTAGGGACCATTTTGAGGCTGAATAATGGACAGCAGAGAAGATCTTCAACTGCAATTCTTACAGCACCTTGGTGGAATGAGTCTGCTGCTGATGGTGCTTGAGACTTCTCTGTGAAGTTGCTTAGGACATTTTACATTTAGAAATCTAATTAACTAGTGCAGAAGAAAAATAAAATAATAAAAATATAAAAGACTTTTGCAGTATTGTATGTCAAATATATACTCAGCTTTGATCATTTTACTTGATATCTGGAAATAAATCCTTCTCTGCTTCTGTACCAGAACTACATCAGTCTATAATGTTTCAAATGTAGAATCATGGATTCAGTTATTGTTGTAGATTTTCTTATCAATTGAAAATTACCATCTATTATATTATATATAGAATAATAACCTAAATTAGAAACATGCAAAAAAGCACAGCCAGTCTTGAAAATACATTGAACACATTAATTAAACAAAAAATGAAAGCATTTGTTTTAAAGTGTCACTGGCTGGATTTAAGCAGAAAAAGTCTTAGAAACATTTTTTTACAAATAGTTTCATATTTATTGCTAAATATTTTTGTATTATGTGTTATTAATGACAATGCTTTCAAATGCTTCAATTCGCATATTTAACTGCTCTGTACATTATAAATAGTTTATTTGGGATGTGTGTGTGTGCGTGTGTGTGTGTGTGTGTGTGTGTGTGTGTGTGTGTGTGTGTGTGTGTGTGTGTGTGTGTGTG
>JAVSBV010163765.1:0-14332 GCA_033117975.1 Parotocinclus spilosoma | reverse complement strand
ATTAAGCAGAATTTTGGTCCAAATAAGCGAATAACATTACACGTATTTAATAGGATTTGTTTCGGTACTTTAGGGTTATTCCATTAACTGAAATCGACTGTATTTAAAATATGTTGCTTATGAAAGGCAGAGCAGCGATAAATCAGAGTGACTCAGTGATTTTGAATTTGCTGCTCCTATTTAAAGCAAACGCTTCCACTGCTACCTCTGACCTGTTCATCTGTTCTAGCGAGCTGCATCTGCTGATTAATTTGACTCCGGTTCCGTCTCGCAAATATTGGCTTCATTTCAGTTGTGGTGAACGCGAGATTTGATTAGTCTTATTTGCAAAGAAAAGCAGCACATCTTCCACGAAGCTGCTTTGCTTCTCCCTCTGCCAGCCAAGCAGAACGGCTGCTGGTTAAGTAGGAGTGTAATAGCAGACTGGAGCGGGGCCTGTGAATGTTAAAGGGGTTAATAGTGAACGCTGCCGAAACGGAGCATCAAGCTGTTTCAGCTACAGCTTCTCTGAAAATACAATTCATTCTTTAGTGAGCGCCTTGGTTTTAATGTTTCCTTAGATTTAGTTTTTCCTAATGTCAGAGCACAGTAATGTTTAGTATAATAAGCACTGAGGTGTGTGGAAGCTACACAGCCGTTATGTTCATGTGTGTGTCAGGGGTAAAACATTACAATCATCCAAAGACTCTTTTCTTATAACAAAGTAAGGCAGCACACTACAGGGTGAGTCAAAAGTCACAGGACACATGTGGACTTTGCAAAAAGGCTGTTAACATCATTGTTTAGGGGTTTTTTTCGGTAGCGGTTCTTCAGACGATTACAGTCCTGGTTTCTCTGAATTTGGTTATAAGGGATGTAACAGTGCTGTGTGAAATTGCTGATCTTTCTGGCTGTCGGTTGTTGAAGTCTGTTAATATTCTCTGGACATCAGAATCATCGATTCCATCTTCAGTTACCTGTGACCAACAAGAGAAGTTTTGAATTTTTGTGTTGATAACGTGTGAAGAAATATTGCAAATCTGATGAGACAGTTCTGTTGTTCTTTGATATGCTACATGGTTACCTTCCCATTGGAAAAACGTACCCTTTACCCAATATGCTAGCTTTCAGGATGGCGGCCATGTTCCGGACATAGCCTAAAATATAGACCCCCCTCACCCATTACATTCTGGGGTATTCGGATACGTCATTTCCCTTTTTGTTTCTGAAATAAAATGGTGGCCTGTGACTTTTGACTCAGCCTGTAGTTAAAATTCTTGTAATCAATTAATACGTTACTTGCTTTACTTATGTTTTTAAGTTTGTTTGGTTTATTTAACGTCGCTATCAGCATCACACACATAAATGTATATAAATTAATATACTGCTCACAAAAATAGGGGATATTTTATTTTGAACCCAGAGCCTATTGGAATAATCAGTCTAAATAGTAATTAACACAACATGGTCTGTGGGAGGAAACTGGAGTACCCGGAGTAAACCCACACAAACACTGGAAGGAACCAGGTCGCTCCACCTGGGACTGAACCCAGGACCTTCTCGTTGTGAGGCGGCAGTGCTACCCACCGAGACACTTGTGTTAATAAGTGGAAAATATGAAATGATATAAAACAAAAGATTCAAAACATTTGCTTTACTTCATACTTCAAAAGTGATGGAGAAACAAGACTTTCTAAAGCTTTAAATCATTTGTACCAGTCGATTTGGAGAAAGCAGTCAGTGATTTAAAACACTTGAAACCGTGCATATTAGCGCCATCTGCTGGACAGATTTGTGCAACTGCCTCTGAACAACCCGAAAACCCCTTACAGATAATCATTTCACAACACGATGAATACAAACACAATGAAGCACAATAAACAGGGTCGAATGATAACTTGATTTTTTTAATATGAATGTTATTTTTTAATTTAATAAAACATTTAAAGGACTATTTGTTATCCTTATAATGTGCTTGGTAAAGGTTAATTTAGGTTTTATATTCAGAAATGACACATACACAATTATACATATAAATGTTAATAATAAATGGCCTTAAAGGCTCTAAAGGCTAAAGATATAATAAATATATAAAAGTAATGTAAATAAATAAAATAAACAAATTTGTAAAAATAAAATAAATGAAAAGTCATGTAAATCAGAAGAAATATATGAATACATATAATATATAGATAGATAGATAAGAAAGGTCATGATACTTATATTTTATAAATAGTTACTCTTAAGTGAAACATTCCTATATTTTAATTTGCATACATACACACACACACACACACACACACACACACACACACACATATAGTCATGCACACAGTCACACACTAAGGGCCAATTTAAGATACATTAATTAACTTAACACGCATGTCTTTGGACTGTGGGAGGAAACCGGAGTACCCGGAGTAAACCCACGCAGACATGGGGAGGACCCAGGCTGCTCCACCTTGGGATTGAACCTGAGACCTTCTTGCTGTGAGGCAGTGGTGCTACCCACCTACAGGAATATTTTCCCCTATATCTAAACCAAATATATTAGAAGTTTAATTTTGTCAAATTAATGTTTTTTTAGTTGTTCTACTGTATTTAGACTGCGTTCACATCCAAAAGCTGCTACTTCGTTCAGATTAAAAGTTTGCTCTCAACTGCCCACTGGCTCTAACTGGAGAAAGAAACTGTAAGAAAGGCATGGATTTGCATGCCTCTCCACATGGCCTGCACCTTTGGACATGCCTTTATTCAGACAGGTGCCGACTTACGGGGCACAGCAGGGGCTAAACAAATTACATCAGAACCTTGTGTGAAGTTTAATCAACGGTACACAATGTTTTACCTGCAGTACATTTTGAGGTTAACACCCTCTGTCAGGTTTGCAAAAAGCAGTCATGGGACTCGCAAGCTTAAGTTAATAATGCCTGGATTAGGTGTGCAGGATCATGTTCCATAACCAAATCCCGATGGTCTGGTTTCAACCCACCACACAGTCCACATCGCCATGTTGCACACCTGATCCAGCCTATGTTAATGATGTCAGACTCATGTACATCCTGTGAGGTCAGAAAATACAATTATTCATTCGTACAAAGCAGATGGCTGAGGGTTTTTTTTCACTGGGTGGTGCGCCATCTAACATGGAGAGGATTAAGCATCATTTTTACATTGGGTAGAGAAATATTCACTGCTTTTGAAACACCTAAGTAAGAACTGCTTCATAGTGTGCCCTGCAATAATAAGTAAAATGCGAGTTCATCCACTGTTGGTCTCACTCTTTTAGATTTGTGCTTCTTATAACTGTATCTTTTTCATAACACTCTGCAGTTACATTGTCACTCAGACAAAACGAAAAGTGTATAAATACAGTATGCATATGTTGTAGGCCACCTTTAGATTGTCTTAGCATTTTTGTAATTACAATATATAATTATTTCTCTATTTATTAAAAAAAAAATGCAAACAGAAAATAAAGGCAACTTGTATGCAGTATTACAAAACTGAAAAAGAGTTTCTGTAGGCTACAGTGTATAGTGTGACCTCCCCTGTGACTGGGATGCCAAGCTTAAGGGCCGTTCTTAAATCTGAAAAAGCTTGATCATTAATGGTCTTTTTAAAAGTGTAGCAGCCAAAAAAATACTTTTTTAGAAACTGAACTAAAACTGAGGGACAATGTGTTAAGATGTGCAAATGTTCACAAGGATTGGAAAAAATATCAGAGGAAAAGAATATTATGTAGTGACAAATCCAACTTTTGGCTTTAATGGTTTATAATAGGTTATATATTGTCATTTATATACTTAACAAAAAACAAAAAATGAACCAAAAATGAATATCCCGTTATGAAGTATGCACTCATTTTTTGGAGAGCAGGGCACGTTGCAAAAAAACAACTCTAATGGAGGCCTAATACTTTTACACAGTACTGTAGGTCGCGGCAACTATTAATGTTAGGTAGTCACGTTTTATTTCTGAATGATCCAGTCTCTGAGTGTCACTGAGGTCAACAAGTTGACACTTTCCTCCAGTTTAGTTGCCACTCATGGGATTTGAGATTTCCATCTGAAGTGGGGTAGAGACTGACTGACTTTAGCATTAGCAAAGTAGCATTATAGTTTAGCAGGCCAGAGTGTGGTTTAGAAAATTAATTTGGAGCAAACCAAGATTGTGTTTTGTTGGGTTATTGTTTGAAACAGTGAAACATTTGGACATAACTGAAAACCTTTGTCTTTAGTTCAGTGATCGGAGTTTAAATCAGTGAATAATTTTGTCATGACAGATTTTCACTGGCTTTCTGTTTGAGTTCCACTCAGTGTAACCCTTACTGCAGTCTAGTGTATAAAGTACTCTTGGTTAAGCCCATAGCCGGTTTAGAAATCAGACCTGCTGCTGTTTACAATAACCACGTTTATTTGAACTGAACTGAAGTGTTTTGATTGAAGTGTATTCATTGAAATGTCCTCCGAAGGCAGTATTGCACATGCTTGGTTCTGTGAGATGACCAGTCAGAACAAAGGGGTGTGGTTATAATAACATTGAACGTTCAATACCCCAAAAGGAAGTAGCAGCATGTTAGCTTACAATTTTGGCATCCATTTGAGCTTTAAGTGAACTGCTTTTAAAGTTTTTGGAACCATTTTCTCTCTTAGAAAACCAATTGTTTGTCCTTCAGTCACTCCACTCTTGAGCGAGTCTTATTTACATGATCACAATTCATTCTTGAATATCTGAATCAGCAAATTGCTGACACATGACAAGGATTCACTTCAGTCTTATCCAGTGGGTTATCATTTGAATCAGTGAATCATTTAGTCATGAATAACATTCGCTCCAGTCATGTTCAGATGGTCGGTGTTTGAATTAGTGAGGAATTTTGTCATGACTGACTTCAGCACATATTTTGGACATGAATAAAATTTGTGTTGTTCTTGTTTAGCAGAGAGTCATGAGTCATGGATGAGATTAATTCACTCATTTAGTGAGATAGTGAGGTATTTAGCAAGATTTACTCTTGTATACTATACTTTTTTGTGCTAAAGCCTAAAATTTGCTCTTCTCTGATTCATTAATTCAAGTTTAACTCAGTGGGTTATTCTGTCATGTCTGGAACATGTTCTTTTCTCTTTCACAGACTAAACGTTTGAAAGCAAATGAAAGATTCACTCTTTTCTCTTTCAGTAGGTCAGTGTTTGAATCGGTGAATCATTTATTCATGATTGATATTCACCACTTTCTCGTTCAGTGAGAAATCATTTGGTCATGTTGGAGATTCATTCCTTTCGCCCAATGGGTCAGAGTTTGGATATGTCAGTAGGATCAGACTGTACATTGTGACAGACCATGCAACTAACTGAATTGAACAAATCTGAATCATTTAACCTAAACGATCTTAGATCTCTACTTTACGACCATCAGCCTCCAAATAAATTAGACCACTTATACAAATATCTTCATCTTATGATTTACGCAGAACTTTAAAACTTGTTTACTTCAACATGAATTTCCCTTGTACATGATTGATTTATTAATTGAATTTAAGCTCCACACAATTGCAAGGCCAAAACTAATAAAATCCCAGCTGCATTGATGCTCTGTATAGTAATGCCAGAATATGACACAAGTGTGGATTGCAAGGGTCTATCAATGGAGATGCGAGCTGAGCAAACTGACTCTTTAACAAATTGCAAGCAAATGTTTCCCGAACTGGTTCTGGTTGTTTTCTTTTCATATTTCACAGCATATTTTCGCCAATATAATGCACCAGTTTAAAACTGTTCAGGTCTGGAGGAAGTCAAGATGTCTGAGTTCAACTATTCTATCAGACAATGCTTGAATGGCATGGAGACAAATGATTCAAGTCCTTCCAGAAGCCAGTTGAACTCGCTCACGTTCTCCTGACATAACTCCTCGCTGGCGAAAACAAAAATAATTACACGCCTTCCAGTGCATGTCCCGTCTGGCTTTCCCTGGGCAATGCTCGCTGCTCCGTTAACATATCTGCAGATTTACGACATGCCTAGCTGGACAAAGTGCAGAGCACCCGTTTGCGTTTTCCAACTCAAACATGTTCTGCAACAACATGCTGATATTATTATGTTTCTGAAACAAACTGCCTAAGGATGCCGTCAGGACAAGGGGGCTAGAGAATGAGTTATGAGACCATTCGTTCAATTGGCGAGGACATGCCCATATTTTTGCACATATTTGTGTCCCAATAAGTTTGACAGTGTTCCCTTCAGGGAGGGGGAGGTTTCTGAGGGTCTGCTGGTGTTGTGAAGGGCTATGGGAGCTAGTTTATCAGGTTAGTGGTGTTGGATGGTCTTGTCCTCTGTACGCCAGCTGCATTTCCTAGGGCGGTTATCTCCAAACTTTCAAAGTAACAAACGTCTTGGTTCTCCTAGTGCCTCAGGGTGCTGCCACACATGCATGCACATAGACACACATTACTGTAGTTGGAAGGTCTTTCCATTTACTGTGTATTACCATACATATACAATGAACCCATTAGACATGATTTCCCATCTCGATAATGGTCACAACTTTCCAATTCATTTCAGAAGCCTAATCAAGTCTTCTTTGTCAGTTACTGTTAACAATTAAGCTGCACCAGTAGGTGAAAAGAGATACTGTAAATATGTTTAGAAAAGTTTATGTATTAACGCAAAATGCTACAAACAGGCCTTACTCATATTTCTGTTTAATGTTCCTCTGTTAAGTGTACTGTCTGGTTGAAAATGTTTAAGGTTTGGAAGGAATTGCAATTGTAAGGGGTTAATTATTTTTTTCCCCTAAGCCAGGCATACTGGTTTACTCTGGTTACTCTGAAATCAACTTACCAACCCATATAAGCAGACCCAGCATTATTCCTGAAACAGGAAAAGGACTGTCATCATAATTCCTCCCTGCCGTTGATGCCAGCTACTATAATTTCCTGGAATTCATTTTAATGATCTTCACATTTCCTTTGGACTTTGTAAAGGTATTGAAAGCTAGTGGGCCAGACAAGAACAGGAAGAGGGTGTGGGTTAAAATCTTAGTTAAAAGAATCCGGTTAAGGTATTTAAGGTTGTGCTGGTCTTTGATCCTGCTTATTTTGTTTAAAGCTTGATCTTTGTGAGTGAAAATAATTTCAGTATTACTGCTATAGTCACCAGCTTAAACTATCTAGTTGATTGGGTATTCAGGCATGTGCACCGACAAACCAAGGGGACCCTGCCCATATGCCTTATGGGTAGTATAGGTGCCCCTTCAGCAGGACTGTATTTTTAATTGTATTTTAAATAACTTCACGTGGTTTGCAGAGCAAAAGTTCTACTGTGTGTTTTGAATGTAGCCATAGGACCTAAAAACAGTCTTATCCACAGTTGCACTGTTTTGAAAAAAGCATGCTTTGGATTAGATTTGAAACCCTCTTCATGTTTCACGTAAATTTGTCACCTCAACTTGTGGCACTTACACACTCACTGACAAAAAAGAACTCCCCAAGAAGTTGTTGGAATTAAATGAAACTTTAAATGTGTAAATGTAATGATGGTATATGTTATAATAAGTTATTAAAATATCAGTGAATAGCAAAAGTATATGATTATTAGAAGAAAAACTCTACCTGTCTTTGTATGGTGCACAACAAAACTGTGGCTCACATGCTTGTCGGTGAATCAAACGGTCCTCTCTACTGCTGGTCATTCCAGAGCCTGTTCACCGTGCGTACATGCCCTCATAAAACCATTGCTCCCAACACCTCCTAACATCTAGATCACAACAACTTTGATAGAATTTGGTGGACTTCTCTCAGTCCAATAATACACCCCATCTCAAAGTCTCTCAAATTACCTCCCTCTCCCTGGAAGCAAGTCTAGCAGTCAATCTCTCACTAAGAAGTACACTACCCAAATGTTGCCTCTTATAGGGCAGTGGGGAAGATTTTTGAACTCTTGTTGCAAGTCAGTATCTAATCAGACCACACCTGTAATTATTTACATATTTGCCTGAGAGAGAACAGCATGCCGAGTTTTGCATCAATCCGGAATTTCTTTCTGGGTGTGCTTTTTGTTGGCCAATAAGTACACGCGCATCACCACAGCATTCAAATTGTAAACACACATCACTAAGACTTTCATGTTTCCATTTGCACATCACCATTCAAACTACCTAATGTGTGGTTATATTAAAATAATTACACATTATGATATGTATAAGCATTTATGCAGTTAGGGTTTCAAAAGAGAAGTGCTATACTGGGTAAGCCAGTGGGTACACTAACCCCACTAACCCCTCTAACCCCACTCTGTCAACTGAAAAGCAGCCAGTGGCATTCTTGATTTTAACAAATCTATAATAGATGTTAAAAAAAAAAAGAACCAACAATGCTATGTGAATAATTGATAATGTGATGCTTTAGGTTAAGTGAATATGCTAAATGAGCACAGTGTGTTTAGTCTAGTCTAGTTTTGACATAACATTATGCCTGTTAAGAATATGATTTAGGAGTCTGAGTCTGACTTGTAAACAATGAAAATCGGCACAAGTGATATAATGTCATTGTGAGCTCCTCTTTTTCTTCACATCCACAGATTTTCTATTAGGTTTAGCGTATGGGACTTGGATGACATTTCTGTGGACACAGCCTGGTTTGTGTGGATTTGAATGCAGGTTTTATATTATTTACTTAAGGGAAAAGCCAACCAAGATTCAGTTTTAGCTTCTTAACTGGTTCAGGCTGATTTTCATTTCAAGTCCTCTCGTACTTCACAGCCCATGACGTTATGAATCCTAACAAGATTCCCAGGGACTTTTTCAGAAAACCCATCCCCACATCACAGATCATTTATCCTTTTTACATCAAACCCATCTCGAATGTTTGTTACCAAAACGCTCTGTTTGACTCATCTGTCCATAAATCTGGCTTTCAGTAGCATATACGGGACTCCAGGTGGCTAAATTTGTGGTTAGGTGAATAACATGTCTTTCAAATTGTTTGTTGGTAAGAAGGTGGTGTCTAATTGCAGATTTCGAGACTTGGTGACTACAAAATGCTATTAACTTTTGTAAATCGCCGGTCATGACCGTTGAAGAAGTTTTTGCTTTTCTAAACATTATCCTTACTTGAGCAAAGTACACTTTATCCTCTTCCAAACAGCTTTGTTACAGCTCTGGTTGTTTAAAACTCGTTTTTATTGCCCAAAGAGTGAAACTGAGGATTTTCAGTCAAGTAGCAAAAAAGTTGTCTTGCATTTGTCTCGTTTTATTTGCATGTTCTCTGATTGCCCCAATGTTGACAAATGTCTTGGAGAATTAGGACTCTACACTCACCTAATATTTATACACCAGTGACACATAAAGTCATGGATGACCACTTAAGAGTACTCAGACTTTCAGGAGGTTTATTTATTTACAATACATGTAGTTCAGTTAAAGGTTTCTTTCATATCAACATATAATTAAGCTAATTAACTATAAAGACATTTTGTCATATCCTTTCTACCAATGCCAACTCTGGAGATGATTGTATATACAGTGTGAGTGTATTTATATATGGTGCAGCACTAGTTGGATGGCACCAGATGCATGCTTATGTATGTTTTACAGGTTCCTGGATTTCCACTCTAAAAGCCTACAGTTGCAGCTGTTTAAATCACGTTCTGTACTCCGTCTCTGTGTCACCCATTTTAGATTCGCTTTGTAAATACAGTGCTCCTACGGTTCTCATTGTTAATTAGTTCCAGAAGCCTTGTTGAGTACCAAAAAGGATGAGTATCAAGCAAATGCTTCCCATAAGCAATACTGCCAATTAAATAAATCCATTCCAGACCTTCAGGTAATCCACGCTATATAAGGCACTACATATATTAATGGAGTTATATCGTACAGGTGCTCCCTGATTTAAGTTGGTGAAATGTTTAAACAAAATCCATTAATTAAATTCAATTTTATTTGTATAGCACTTTTGACAATAAACATTGTCACAAAGCAGCTTCACATTGTTACATAAACAAATTCGATTCTATTGTCCCTAATGAGCAAGCCAAATGGCGACAGTGGAGAGGAGAAAATCCCTGAGATTAAGAGGAAGACACCTTAAGATGAACCAGAATCAGAAGGGAAACCATCCTCATTTGGGTAATAAACATCATTAACATTATATATTAAAACATTTAAATGAAACATGCAATATTTGTATGTAGAGCAGGGAGAGTGAACATTTTCAGCATGGCTGGTCATTTCGTCTGATATCATCTCCCATAACCGGTTCATCATAAGTTAAGTAAAATTTAATTGTTTAAAACACTCACATTAACATGCAGTTGACCAAAATAATAAACACAAAGCTTATTTTAGAAGTTTTGAAAAATGTCATGCAATTTAGTATGTAAAAGAAAAACACTTACTCCATTGGTGAACTCTAGGCGCTAGCTGCTAATGCTAACTGCTCACCCTAAAAGCCCAGAGGATTCAGTACTCGTATTTCTTTCGAGTTGGCTGTCATTACTAACCTTTTATGGACTCATATGGGCTTATTTGCACTAAGAAAATAGTACTGTAAATGTAAAAATTAAAATAAAATAACACAGTACTGTATCGTGACTCAGAAATCATGAATTGAGTTACAAATAAAACAGGTCACGTGGCTCGACTCATCTAAGTTTAAGCAAGCACTATGCAAGTACCAAGCAACCAAAGAGAACCGTGACGAATGTTTGTAGTCAAAATGGGCAGAGGACTGTTCTGAGGTGGAGTTCTCACTAATGAATGTAGTGAGATCTGGAAATTACTTATTTCTTTTTACATTTTTGTGGCAGGACTGAGGTTATCGTGATATCCATAAGACACGCCCATACTGGAACTGCGCGTCGAATGTGCTAACCACTTGTGCCGCCGATTTAAGCAAAGTAGCTTGTGTATCTGGTCAGATCTTAGTCGACTCCTTCCAGATGTTGCCATAAATCCAGTTCTCACCCACCCAATTTTTTTTTCCTTAATACATTTTGATTTCCAACAGCCTTGTCTTACCTGGCATTAAGAGAAGATGGAGTAGATACTGAGAATGTTCTAGGAATTCAGCAACACACACTCGACCAGAATGAAAACATATGACATAATCCATCAGCTAGTCCTGATTTTTATTTTCTTTCTTTCCACCAGATTAATGAGAACCATTACCTCTACTGGGGGGCTTGTGCTGATCTATACCCATGGATTTGTTTCTGTAATTTTTGTTCTCTGCTGTAGTACCTCACTCGTTTGGTATGCATGTTTCACTTTTTATAGACCATGTTTGCTTGCTCTGAGACAGAAAACGAAAAGAATGTGCAGATTGGATGGGTATCACCAAATATGGCTTGAATAAATTTGCTTATTTCTTCTTTCGAACACATCATTCAACAGAACACAAGAATTACCTCACCAATTCAAGCTCTTTTAAGATATCTAGACCTAATCTGTATACAATTAGTCTTTGAACTGCAGTAGTAAACACAGGGAGCCACTGAGATGCATTTGAAATGGATGAATAACGTAGCCAAGTTACTCATTTTTACTCTTCCAGACACCATGGCTGTTGGGCTTTAAAGTTGTCACAATACAGTTTGTCAACAGTTTATTATTGAAGGTTAAGTTTGTTCATAAGTCACCAGAATTATTCTCTATTGTCTGACTAAATGACCTGCTTAGTTTGTGATAGAAATCCTGGAACTGTATTCTGTATTGTCAGGAACATCATTCTGAGATTTAAGTCTGCATTCATATGGATTTAGACTGCTTTGTGCGTCATCAGAAGTGCTTCTGACAACCACCAGATTAAGCCTTGATGTTTCACATATCACTGAGATGTTAAAAGATTTGACCTGTTGATTTTTCAGTAAACAAGTAGCATTAATAGGGAAAAGCACATTATGGCAACCAGCCAAATGTTTTTGTACACCTACATATTACAGGCAATCTCTGGTTTTCGATGGGGATACATTTAGACAAATCCATTGTAAGTTTAATTTATCGTAAAAAAGAGAAATTTAATTTACACCATATATACAGTATAATAGGGTGGGCTACCTTAAAAACGACCTTAACCGTGGTTTTTCCTCACTACATTTCCCAGTGCTCATCACTCCTGCCTCATGACTCCCTATGCCCTATGTCACTCACTGCTGACTTTCCTCATCTGACACGGTCATGAAATAGCAGTTCATGGTCGACCTTAAACATATTTAAAGCGTACATTCAACTACAGTTGAGCAAACTCATTAGCATAACGCGTATTATCTAAAGAATAAATATCTCATGTACTGTATTAAATAATGTATAGAAGATGAAAAACAAAAACAATTATTGTCACAGCCACAGCTTTTCCTCACTACATTTCCCAGCACTCATAACTCATAACCACCACATGTCTTTTGGCATCATACACTGTCGAGTTTCTAGCAAGAAAGCTTGTACTGCATGTGCTGCTTTCCCGGGGAAATATATAATCATACATTTTTGCTGAATATGTATTTATGTATATTTTCAGATTCCCATTGTCTGAATATCGTAAGTCAAGCCATCGTAAAACAGGGAGCACCTGTACTGTCATGATGTCTGCTAATTAGCCGCATCATCGTACATAGCTCTCTTTTGACCCTTTTTGGCTCCCGCAGCAGGATGCTCAATTACAGCCAGCTGTGCCCCGCCTGTTTATACCCTAACTCCCAGTTACTCCCTTTCCTGGCTTTCCTCTGGTTCCTGGTTAGTTTGCTTCCTTTCTGTTCCTTCCTTTTGTGTATTCTTGTTTATTGTACCTACCTTCAGTCCAGACCTGTCTCCCATTGAAAATGTTGTGGCGCATTACGAAGCGCCTGATGTTTGCTCAAGCAAAAATGGGAAAGAATTCCACCTAAAAAGCTTCAACAATTGGTGTCCTCAGTTCCTAAATGCTTACTGAGTGTTGTTAATAGGAAAGGTGGTAAACATGCCCCTGTCCCAACTTTTTTGGAACGTGTTGCCGGCATCAAATTCCACACAAGTGAATATTAAACAATAAAAACAATAAAACATATCTATTTGAACATTAAATATCTCGTCTTTCCAGTGTGTTCAGTTGAATATGGGTTGAATAGGATTTGTTAATTTTCGTATTCTGTTTTTATTTATTTTTTACACAACTTCCCAACTTTATTGAAATTGGAGTTGTACATATTTCCTGGATTTTTTTTTGTCTGTATCTTATTAAAGACATTGATAAATGATTCTGGTCATTATCCCACTGTTAAAACAACAAATCGAATGGTAGCCTAACGGTGGACTTAAATAGGACTTGCATAAAAGTACTGTGAATTTTGTACTTTCTCTCATCTTATTGTTCTGGTCTTTGAAAATTACTTTCTTGGGATGTCTGGCATTCAGAATTATTATTTTTTTCAAAAAAGACCTTCAGACTTCTACTCTAAAGCCTTCTGCTGTTCTCTCCAGAGGTGTACCTAGCATGTAGGGCATTTCTCAGAATCTTCAGTGTCATCCCACAAACGTTTAATAGGATTCTCATCTTTTCCAGTGATCCACCATCTGTGTTCTTGATTCAACTGTGTAATTTCTCTGAGACACAAAGCCAGCATCCCTGAGTCACTGGTACTTGGCATGCACTAGAAGTCTGTTAGCCTACGGACATTAACTGTGCTTTAGTCTATACATATGCAAGTGTGTCAGTGAGACTGTAGGCATTAATAATGGCCATCATGACTTTACTATTAAAATTAACAATAAAAATGTTCGGTTCAGTAGAGCCTTTTAACTGGTATCATCTAACAACATACAATTAAATCAATTCATGGTTAAAAGGCATCTTGGCCGCGCTGCAACGTGAACCCACTGGTATCCAGTATATAGGGACTTGGACGTAAGTCTTCACATGGATATTAGGACAATATTTTGTTTACACTATAAGCTCTGATCACAGTTGACATTCTAATTAATTTGATGCCTCTCTGATTTTGAGTTTTGGTATAGACAGGTTCTCCAAGAAAGTAATCGAAAAAAACCCATTTCCCTATGAACTGTTCTTTCAGAGGGAGAGCAGGAAGTGATGACCTGATTTGTATAAGGCTCAATGGGTAGCACCGCATCTTCACAGTTCGATGGGAAGCACCGCTGCATCACAGCAAGAAGGTCCCGGGTTCAATTCCAGGGTGTAGCGCCTGGGTCCTTTCTGTGTGAAGTCTGCATGTGTCTGTGTGGGTTTACTCCGGGTACTCTGGGTCCCTCGCACAGTCCAAATAGATGCATTTTAGGTTAATTGATTACTCTAAATTGGCTGTGTGTGTGTGTGTGTGTGTGTGTGTGTGTGTGTGTGTGTGTGTGTGTGTGTGTGTGTGTG
>JAVSBV010163755.1:0-14333 GCA_033117975.1 Parotocinclus spilosoma | reverse complement strand
GTTTAATCGGACCAGCCAGTTATTAGGACCAAAACGATCGCGTCCCGATGTGGTCCCATTAACCGGAATCGACTGTATATATATATAAATATAAATAGGTATAAAGATATAAACATTTAAAATGCAAAATTTCTAAATTACAAATAAAACACATTTATAATAATTGTTATAACTTCCATAGGTAATCTAAGTGCATAAATTATTTAATATAAATAAAAGACTAAATTAATAGATACTGAGTATTGTCAAATATAATATTTTTTTTAATTTGAACATATTATTATTATTTAATTAAAAACACGATATACTATTCATATAGAATAATTACTATAACGTTAACGATTAAGTAACGTTATTTTAAATTAAATTAATATGTATAATATCATACATATTTATGATTAGGATTATTTTTATCATAATTATTATTAAATGAATAAGTATGACATACTATTCATAACATAATGATTATTTATTTAGGAAATACATTATGATATATATTATAATTACCATGTTTTTTAATTCAAACCTAATTATTATTAAAATCATAATTATATTATACTATTCATTCGAATT
The DNA here is from genome assembly GCA_033117975.1 of Parotocinclus spilosoma. NCBI lineage: Eukaryota > Metazoa > Chordata > Actinopteri > Siluriformes > Loricariidae > Parotocinclus > Parotocinclus spilosoma. Next base: position 13,760 of record JAVSBV010163755.1, on the reverse strand, counting down.
ACTGACGGCACTGTGGCGATCCGGCTTCGAGTCCCATTCCTGACATCGCACAAGTCTGTGTTTACCCCGGGGTCTATAAACTGGATACACCCTGCCATCCCATAATAGCAGACCAGCTATTAAGCTTAATTGCTTTGTTAACGGTTTATTAAATTGTGTAAACATGTGACATTTGAGCTGCTTCTCCACACGACTTCTTCACCTCCAATAATGTAGCTTATATTGTCATCGGTCCAGGAGTGGGCATACGTTTGCATAAAACAGTACACAAATAAAAATAAGCCAAAGAAAAGAAAGAAGTTGTTTAAAGATCAGGTTTTAAAACCGTTTGGAACAATAAAGCACTTTGAAGACGCGAGTGAATCGGATACAGCAATTACCATAATAGGGGTGTCACAACTGCTTAGGAACCAGTAATCATACAGTAATATCATTCACACGTCACTAAGCAACACACACACACACACACACACACACACACACACACACACACTTATTTTAAGAAGCAGCTCCATCAAAACCTCTACCTTTTTGACCACCCACACCAATTTGCATGTGAATGAGCCGCAGATCTGTCACAAGGCGATCCATCAGTGCTGTGACCTTGCCGAAAGTCACCTACTGCTGAGCAGCACACACACACACACACACACACACACACACACACACACACACAAGGCAACAAAGACCCACAGGAAGTTCACTAAACACCCCGTATATCTGGGTTAGGCAGCACGAGTGGGCACGATTGAACTAGGGAAGGCTGGTTGGCATTGCAGATCCCTTGCCAGCCCTAATATAGGCTGGCATCCACCCAGGGCATGCTTATGTCTGTACCCTGTGTTGTATTTGTCATTTGGGTTTGGGTTTAGTACCCGTACCCGTGACCCTGACAGTGCTTAAAAAAGGGTGGCATGATGGCACTGTGGTCAGCACGGTCAATTCCCAATATGGACTGCAAAGAGATGTTAACTGAAGAGGTTAACTGGGGTCTCTAAAGTGCCCCATCATGAGTAAGTATATATGACTATGAGTGTGCTTGTCCCGTGTTGGATTGTTGGATTGGCACCCTGTCTAGGGTTGGTTTCGTTTTGTGCCATGTGCCCTGTGCCCGTGTCCCCAAGCTCCTAAACTGAATTAACTGGGACACTCAACGTCTAATAACAAGCGTTCTAAACCTGTCTAAACGCCAGATGTTGTGTTTGTCGGCAGCATTCCGACCCGTGAACAGTGAGCTCTGCTTGGGGGTTCCTCCCAACACCACTCAGCTGTGCCACATCCCGTGTCCGGTGGAGTGTGAGGTCTCGTCGTGGAGCGCCTGGGGACCATGCACCTTTGAAAACTGCCAGGACCAGAGCTCCAAAAAAGGTGAATGTTTCTAAAACTAGAAGATAACTAAACTAGTGTTAGTACTGGATCTGTGTTTATGCACAAATTGTGTTACTGTTAGAGATATGTATAAAAATTATTTGCAGAATAACATATTAGATGAGATCTACGTTTTCTGAAAGAAAGAAAACAATGCTTGTATCAGGGCAAGTAGACTTTTGGCCACATGTTGGTTTGTGTCCTAATACTTTTGCCTACTTTCGATGTTTAGACTTAAATGTATTAAAAACTTTCAATCGGATCGACCCACAGTATAACACACAGTGATTATTTACGTTACGTTGTGTTTGAACTGTGTTTGCACATTAATTCATCGCAGAAACGTGTGGAAGAAGAAGAAGGATAATTATTATAATAAGTTAATAATAAAGGTCTGCTTGGAGAATAGAGAAAGTCTCTGCTTTGTTCACATTAAGCTCTCCTTGAGGCCCTTTATCGTCGAGCTGTTTATCAATGGCTTGGCTTTCAGCACTGCATCGTGGATTCAGACCTCTGTCACCTCTGAACTGAGATCCTATCATCTGCTCGCCTTGAGCTTTCTCACCTTCAGACTCAATGCATTTCAACAAAAGCTGATGAGCATCTTGGAAGACGAGACGCCAGAAGGTGTAGGAATTGAAAGTTCAAACGGGGCTTCCTCCCTTTTGTTAGTGGCTGACGCTGAGAAGACTTAACGCCTGATAAACGGAGAGCTGAGGGAAGCTCCTTCTCGACACTGATCATACACTGATGTAGAAGCTGCTGACCTGAGTCATGCTTTACCGTGCGTTTGTTCTTCCCTACTGACGCGACTGGACCCAGTACAATGGGAGGACAGTACAATTCCCAGTCTTAGTCTTAATGGTGGATCTGTTTGTTCAGCGCTCCACAGCTTCAATACTTAAGGCTGGATGTTCTTTCATTAGATACATTTTTTTCCAGCCCTGTTTCTTGGAGATGGCATCGGCTGTGATCTCAAATCAATGATGCATGTGAACGCTAAGCTTGTTTTAATGCTAAATTTGTCGTGGATACACTTTATTGAGAGTGTGTGAGCATGATAGAAGAAGATTAACACCAATGGGTTCCAGTTCAGTTTTGAGACCAAGGTGACGTAAAGCTTTAAGGTGGGGTGAGCAGCACTGTTTATTGTTCATTTATTACTGATTTATTATCGATCGGATGAAGCCCCAGCTGATCTATGTTTAAGGTTTAAGCCATTACTGATCATCTAGGCTGTTTGGCTAAATTTTGCAAATGTCATTTATTTAAAATTTACCAAACTGCTATATGAAGTAATGGAACTGACTGAGACATCCAGTAAAATATCTTATATAAGATATACATTAATTATCTTATTGTACTGAGAGTGAAAGGACCTTTGTTTATATAAAATAATACTAAATAAGTATAAAAAATATCATGCAAATTATAAATAAATTTAATTAAAATATAAGTCACTTTCAGCAGAATAAATTAAAAGAAATGAATTGGATTGGGATTTAAAATGTATGAAAATGAAAAAACAAAATAAAGCAACATTAAAACAAATAACATAATGAAACAAGATTAAAATATATATGACAGTCAGCAGAATAAATAAAATATGTTTAAATGAAATGAATGTGGTAAAAAATATTACATTAAAATAAAATAACATTGAATTAAATTAAATAACATTATAAAGCAATATTTGAATATATATGACAGTCAGCAGATTAAATAAAAAAATATATATATATTTATATTATTTTTAATATGATATCATTGCAAAGGTTAATTGAATTGAGATTAAAATATATATAAAGGAAATAAATAAGGTTAAAATATTACAATAAAATAAAATGACATTAAATTAAATAACATAATAAAACAAAATTAACATATCTATGACCTTTAGCAAAATAAATAAAAATAAATAAATCATAATAATATTGAGAAAAATCTGTGAAATCAATTGGAATTAAAAATATATAAAAAATAAGGTAAAAAATATTACAATGAACCTTAACTGAAAAAAAGTTAAATAAAAAAAAAAAACATTAAATGAAATAACATGTATCGAAATAAAATGTAAGCACATTCCACTTGCAGGAGAATAAAATAAATACAAGAAAAAAAAGTCAATTTGATTGGGAAAAAAATACATTAAATATGGTAAATTATAAAGTTGTTAACATAATAAAATAATTAAAAACAGGGCCAGAGGGCGAGCGTGAGCACTAACGCATACGCAGCACGAGGGGGCGAAGAAATCGCGGAAGTGGCTAAAGCGCAAAAAGGCGAGCATATAAGCTTAGGACACGCTTATAGCACAAGTGTAAATAACACACAAAAGGCACGAAGCGCCAGAACACGAAAATAAACTCAAATACGCGAGGAGCGCGAACGAGAATAAATCGTGAGGAGCGCCGAAACACCAGAGGGCGAGAGTGAGCTCTAAAACTAAGAAGCCAGACCGGGAGTGTCCTATTCAGATCAAACACCTGGCTGAAGTGAGGCTAGGTAGGGACCGACGACCGAAGAGCACGAGCTCTGACCGTGCGAGGAGCGCACAGGTACTGAACGGGAAAACCCTCAAAGTGCCCCTAACAAACTAAATACCCCGGGGGTTACCCACTCATACCAGTCCATCGGCCCTAATTAGCCCCCGGACTTAACCACTATCTCTAGGAAACGCGGTAGGGCGCAAGGGTGCCGGTGGTCAGACACGCGAACCGAACGGAGATGGAATCCCGTCTGAATGATGATGACCTGGCCTCGAACAGCCCCAAGAACCACGCCTTTATAGGACGCGAAGCAGCTGTTCGGGATCTAGACATAATTAAGATAGTGGATATCAAGCCGTCCCACCGATGGCTCTGCAGTGGCGACCGGCGAGGATGGCTGAACGCACCATGGGAAGGTAGGAACCCTAACAGGAACAACCCTAGATTGGGAGTCAATCTATTTACATGCATGTCTTTGGACTGTGGGAGGAAACCAGAGTACCCAAAGTAAAGCCACACAGACACAGGCCATGGACATGCAGACTCAACACAGAAAGGCCCAGGCCGCTCCACCCTGGGATTAAACCCGGGACCTTCTTGCTATGAGGCACCAGTGATTATATTAGATAATAAAAATTATATATATATCCTATTTTCCATTTCCATTTCCATTTTAGGTATCCTAAAATGATTCTTAGTTTGACCTATACCCTTCACTGTAATTGAAACTAAAATAAACTTTAGTTTCCTTTTCTTTAGTGTTTCAATGTGATGTAATTGTTGTTTATTCATAAGCTTCATTGCAATAAGCCCAAATCTGACTTATTGCTCAAACATGTCACACTCTGTGTCACTCTCAACTGACACACGTGCAGAAGAACGCCGAGCCACCTGACACCCCTCCAAAGTAAATGAAACACAATAGAGTGTGTGTGGTATGGTTAAGTTCTTGTGTAGCAATTGCTGACTCTGAATTCACAGACACACAATCCTGACCAAAATATACGTGGATGAAAATGAATGAATGAAACATAATGATGAGAAAAAGAGCCTAATTTATGAGAGCTTTGTGTGAAGTTATGGTGGGTGCTGGGATAGAGTGAACAGTAAATAGTGCTTGAAAGTTTGTGAATAAAGTCACAGATTTTTAAACAAGAATACCATGAACATATGGTGCAGTGTCATGAAGGAGACCTTTGCTCACTTCTGCTCATAAAGGAGCTTGGTTTAATTTAAGTAAAAAGACAAAAAATTGGACTGTTCATGACTGGAAATGTGTTATCTGGTTGGATGAAGGTTCTGCCATGGTTTTAAATACACTGAAATTAGTCAATTGGTTAAGGTGACAATGAATATGAATTGCAATTCATAGATTAAGCTGCTGAACAACCAGGTTTTGCCATTTGCTCATTTTACAGAGGGAGAGAACATTAGTATCCCTGTATTCTCACTTCCACAGGACTGAAAATGTGATTGAGGATACTGCGTGTTCATGAGTAATCATATATAAGGACTGGCCCCCAGTATCTCCAGATTTTTACTTATCTTGAAGGTCTGCAGGTCTACCTGTACTACCGATCTACACAATTCCTTGATGCAAGAGTGGCCGAACTTGGATGGTACCTACATCCAAAACCTTGCCCAGTCCATAAAAATATAATTTTTTGTGCACTTAGTTTATGACATAAGTGTACATGTTTCCACACAATCCAATAATCGTTATGGCTCATTAAAATTTGCAGTATTGTAGTATATTTTGCAATATTGTGCAATTTTCATGTCAGATTCCTCTGAGGTGCAAGAACATTTTATTCTTGTTGTATTTATCACTGTCTAAACAGTGACAACTCTGTAATGTTGGTTGGTTTCCTGTCAAGCTACTTCCACAACATTTCTATTGGTTTAAGTAACTTTGATCAAGCAATATTATTCAGAGCTCAAATCCCAAAGAAAGGAAACATCCATTGAGGAGAGGAAGAGGATTCCAGTGGTAACCTGTGAAGCTGTATTGAATTTCATTTCCAAAAGAGTTAAGTCAGTGCTGGAAAATAATGGGGGCCACAAAAATATTGACAAATTGTTCACATTTTGGGGTGTACTCACGTTTGCCAGTTGCCAGTGGTATAGAGATTAATGGCTGTGTGTTAAGTTATTTTGAGGGAACAGCAAATTTGCACAAAATTTTACAAGCTACAGACTGACTACTTTACATTGTATCTCAGAGTCCATGTAAATAAGAAAATATATAATTACATATTTACAAAAATGTGAGGGATGTACTTACTTTTGCGAGATATATACAGAAATATGCCAGAAGAAAATAAGGAATTCCAAAGCGTTCACAAGCTTGAAAGAACCATTTTATATGAATGCAAAACAGAAGCCAGGAGTTGTGTGACTGTGAAGGTTTTACAAACATAGAATCAATATAAAACTATAAAAAGTTAGAATGGCAAAGTTGCAATGTTTAACTTTATCTGTTTAATTAACTAGATGAACAAGAAGAGCAGTAACTTGTTTTTTTTCCTGACAGACAGGTACATTGGAGTTGGAAGGTCTCGACAACAATTTCAGAGTCTACCTTATTCCAATACTGAAACAAGAATCGATATCGAGGTGAGACAGAGAGTGCTCACTTATTGTCTTGAAAACGATCTTGAGACTGTTACTGAACTTGAGCACTACATCTCTGGAAAATACACTATCCAGCCAAAACTTGACTTTGTATTAATGTAGACTTTGCCCATCGTACTAATGCTTTGTTGCACGGATCATCCATGTATCCATACATCAGAATGTTACCAGTATGCCAGCAGGTTTGCATTATTACTTACTACTTCCATACTTTCCTTTCAGACTCACTTAATGTTATTGTATTTTCCGATTTGTTGTGGTGACCTTTCTGAATTTACTTGTAATTCCAATTTTGCTGTTGCATGATGAATGCGCTTTTGTGATTTTTATTTTTTTTTTTTATTTTGTATTTCTGGGCTCCTGCATGCACTTTAATAAATAACATTTTGGTTACTTGAGTATGTGCGGCATCAGTAGTTAAAGTCTGTGTTCGAAAATGTCATCTATTCACTTTTTCCTATATTTTTCATAACAAATAAATAATTATTATAAATAAACAGAACTGTTGCAGGTAGTAAATTATGAACATTTTAGAGTAAAGCTTATTACTATGAGCCAGCAGATTCTGTCCCATAATCCCAGAAAATGTCTATTTGCAGGTACGTGGTTTGACAACATGCCTGGCACAGGAAGCAAGAGTACGTACATAATAGGTACTAATAGAACTAACTGGAAAGAAATACTGTATTACTGAAATACACTTGAAATACAAATACAATAAAACACAGTTAAAATGAATTGTTGAGGTAAATGCTACTGTGTTTTAGTGTTCATTGAATAAATTATGGAAAGTAATCAATGTTCTCCCATTTGTATATCCATGTAGTGCTTTATAGATAGATAGATAGATAGATAGATAGATAGATAGATAGATAGATAGATTCAAATCTGAAATTCATCTTGCATAGAATACAGTAGTTCCGTTACAACACAATACATTACAATACACAACATAATACATTTAAATCACCACACCACATTATGTATTAATCTCCTTATTTAGTTTAATGATTGACTGATGTATAAAATAATGTTTCAGTCTAACTTTATTAAATCTTGGAACACTATATCGGCATCCAGATGGAAGAAGTACATTTTCATGATTCAAAACATGATTAGTATTATATGATTAGTAGGAAAAACTGAAATCAGAAATACTGCTCACAAAATTTGGGGATATAATATAAATAAAATATGAGCAAGAAAGCAAAAATGTATCAACCCATATTCTGCCAAATGATATGCCTTTTACTTCCTTGGGTTGAAGACATGTACTTGCTTTTTGTATCCTAAAAACTTGCATTCAGTCACAACCCCTGGTGCTGTAAACACTGTCATGGCACAGACATAATAAGAAAGAGCATATCAGAAACACTAGCACTGACAGGAGTTTTATATAGAGACACACATAACAGTTTATTGCTAGAAAATAGCCAGATGTCCGGCTGGAGATGAGAGCAGAAGTGACTTTTAATTTAATTTGCACATAATTGCCGGGATTCCACTGGCAATAACAATATTATATACATATTACATATAGCAGTAAGCTCATATTACTTATTGTTATATTATTTATAATTATCACCTTTGTTTCCTCTTAAATATAATTTTTATATTCTCTTAACTATTTGGCATTCTTGCTGAGGAGAAAAAGAAGAAATTCACTGCACACCCAAACCTGTTTCCTTAATATGCAAATGACAATAAACTCTTTGAACCTGAAGTGAAAGAAGATGATTAACAAATGGAGATTGAACTTGGCAGACTCTGGAGAGTGTAAGGTGATTACGTTGTATTTTTAGTGAAGATAAACATGAGCACAAAGACATTCATGAGCATGAAATATACATTTACACTCACATATTGAAATGGTGCATGGTGCACTACGGTTATGGTACCGTCGATTCAGCAATAAGATCTGTTGAAGAAACCCAGAGTACATCAGGCCACTTAAATGCAAATACTTTAGACTGATTTGAAGTTTAAAACAAGAACACCAGACAGACTTGCGCAGGCAGCATCCATCTCTGTGTAGTCTTTCATCTTGTAGTTAGTAATATTTATTATAACATGTTTGAATTCATACCTAATTAAATCAGCTAGGCTCATGAACACACAAGAGAATTATGTGACAAGTAAGAGCTGAGACATAAGAAATATAAGCACATGGTAATAATATTGAGCATTGATACTCTGTTTGTTTAAGTACAAATACTATACACATTACAGCCAACCAAATTATTATAAGTAACCAGAGGGTTATGCCTGGAAAAAAAAGCTTCAAAGCAGAGATACACCTTCGGTAACAGAACCAGCAAAAGGTCCCCACAATGTCAAAATATCAAACCTTGCTATCCTTATGTAATATAAACATGCCCACACGCACCCCCATCCCCTTACACTCTCTCTCTCTCTCTCTCTCTCTCTCTCACACACCCCCACACACACACACACCCACACACACACACTTCCTATCCTTATGAGGGCATTGCCCCAATGATTACTGTGGCTAATTAAAGCTACTATTATTACTGACCACACCCCTAACCTTAACTCAAAAGCACATTTTTAACACATCTGGTTTTTCAAAAGAACCAGAAAAATGTCACCAGAATGCCAAAATATCAAACCTTGTTTATCCTTTTGGGGACATAACCTAAAGCAAATCTTTCGTTTCCATATATGAAATCAAATTTCTGATCAGAAAGTATTTTTAAGGGTGCAAGCCAGAGTAATCAGTCCACCTACTGTAATGTTTTTCATTGTCAAATATAATCATATGCAAACACAGGGAAAAGATAGAAATGACAGATGGGAGCGCACAAATTTAGTGTTTTCGGTGTCAACGAGGAGGTGATGCTTAAATATTATTCTTCAATTGCCTTAAGCTAAACAAACAATAGAGCTATGCCATTAGTCACGGGCAAAGAAATGATCATCCCATAAAAAAGAAACATCTAAACAAGGCCTTGTACAAAGTACTTACCACTGTTATTACGTACTGGCATCATTTAACATATAGGTATCCAATTATATTTACAGGTTTGCACTGTTTAATATTCGTGTTACATTCTGTGAAACAGGATGCTGGCCAAAATCAGACATTAACGAAGTCACACAGTGGTTTAGATACTGATAGATAATCATGTTTCATTAATATTAATTGAAACACAAAATAATAACATGTAGGACCAAACTGTACTCCATAATTCTTATCTCATAGTAATTATTATCTTTGTATAAAACTTGAAAAAACTTGCTGAAAACAAAGGAACATTACCATGACTACAATTCTCTTTTTTGCCAGCAGGTGTTATGAGATTTTGCTCATACTAGTTTTCTGTATTATTATGTTGACCGTTCTTTTCTATACAGAAATAAGTACTGTATATAAGCGGATTAATGGAAATTGAAATTAAGAAAAAATCTCGACCTTTACAGCTAGCAGACATTGATCATATGGATATTAGGCAACACATTACCATTTATCCGCAGTACACTGTTGGCAGAATATTATGATTAAAGCTGTGGATTTTTTTGCCACTTACAAAGGTGAATCATATTCTTTACATTTATTTAGGCACAAAAATCAAATTGCATCACTGACTCACGCTGAACTTCCAGTTTCTTATTCTGATTTGTCCCATTAAGACCTGCTCTCAAAAAACATCTTTGAAATCATCACTGCAAACAGGTTTTACAAATTTTTTTTCCAGGTGGAACTGGTGTAAAGTACTGCATAACTAATGTACATACACTACTCTCTGTACACTCTGTGTTGGCTCATTAAGTGCTTCAATTTATTTGTAGGCTACTGTTAGTAGTAAACAATTAGCTTTCAGATCCAGTGATAGGAATACCAAACATAATTTAGTTTTTATTTTGTCTTGGGATGAAAAAGATAAACACCATAAAATACACAAACTCAAGACTCTGCTACTGCTTTGTGCTTTCTGTCCGCACAATAAAATCAGCTCATATTTTTCAGCTTATAATTTTCCTAGCCTAAAAAAAGGATTGTATAAAAAGAGCAACTGATGTATTAATCAGGAAAAACCTGGCAACCACAGAACTGTGTATTGCACATAATAATAAACACATAACAAAATAGTCCAGAATACTAAAACGTAAAAAACAAAAATGTACACCTAAAAACACAACCAGTGTTATTGCATACTACTATCCATGACCCCATTTTTTAGAAGTGCCTACTTGTATGCAATTAAAGTGTCACACAACTTTAATACAAATATAATGCAGTAATGTGTGTGAAGCATTACGCCAAAGGTACCAGAGTTTAAAAGCACACCAGAACAGCCATCATGAAAACCAAGGATTACAGGCTCTCTGGGCTCAGGACATCAGAAGAAAACCACTGCTAAGCAAAAAGAACATTAAAGCTCATCTGTATTTTTCCAAAACACATCTTGATCATTCAAAAGTTGAACTCTTTGGAAGGTGTGTCCCCCGTTACATCTGGCGTAAAAGAAACACTGCATTTCAGAAAAAGAACATTATACCAACAGTAAAATATGGTGATGGTAGTGTGATGGTCTGGGGCTGTTTTGCTGCGTCAGGACTTGGAAGACTAGCTGTGATAAATGGAACTATGAATTCTGCTGTCTACCAAAAGACCCTGAAGGAGAATGTCCGACCATCTGTTCGTGACCTCAAGCTGAAACGAACTTGGGTTCTGCAGCAGGACAATGATCCAAAACACACCAGCAAATCCACCTCTGAATGGCTGAAGAAATACAAAATAAAGACTTTGGAGTGGCCTAGTCAAAGTCCTGACTTTTTTTACACCACTGTCACTGTCATTCACAGGAAAGTTACAGTTGTTGGTTTAACTAAAAAATAAAATTTTTGTGTTTTTGATTTTGAACTGCCATTAGAAGCGAACATTATGAATAACTTCATAGCAAGCTAAAGTTCACTGTTCCAAGTTAAATCATGCATCCAGTTCCAAGTGTAATTTTATAATCTTCTTAAAATCAAATAATTTTTATCACTCTACACCTGTAACACCAGAGGCAAGCTTTAATAATGAAGAAATCATTTCAGTGAAGTAGCAATGTTAGCAAGAATAATGTTAGCAAGCTGACTCATTCCGAGGTAAACTCACTCAGTACATAATAGAAATACTACATAATTACTCTCTAAGCCTACTAGAAAAGTTACAAACAATTGTTTAATCGGTTAATCTTTTTATTGTTTGTATTTTCATATACTGGTGGAAAACCACTGCATTAATATTAGTGTATATTATTCACACAGCAGCAGGCTCAAGAACTATGGACTCGATCATTAGCAGGCTGGCAGAGACTCGACTTCCTGTTTATATCCAGAATGGTAACAAGAAGCTGAAGAAACAAGCATGGCATTTAAATAATGATTCATTTGAGGACTTGATGCTACAACAAAGAGACTATTTGAATGTTTATTTTTAAGTAGCTGTCAAATGTGTCAACTGTTTAATCACTGTTAAATGTTAAAGGTATTTTCTTACTCTTACATGTGGTAATCATGACATTTTCCTGGTATAGTTCAGAATGAATTGGCACGCTGCCCTGGCACATATGTGGCAAAACAGGCTCAAACCATACTACCTCTGCCACGTTGTTTCACAGATGGGGTGAAGTTCATATGCTGTAATGCAATGTTCTCCTTTTCTCAGACATAACGTTTCTCATTTAAATTTGGAAATTCTATTTTGGTCTCATCTGTTTACAAAATGTTTTCCAGTAGCCTTCTAGTTTGTCCATGTGATCTTTAGCACCGATGGGCAGCAGTCTTCTTTTTTAGAGCAGTGGCTTGCGATATTGCCATGCATATGATTTAGTTAAATTGTTTAATGATTGTGAGCAAGCCTTTAGTAGCTCAGAAGTTACCCTGGGTTCCTTTGTAATTCCCATTGCTGGTAGACCTCTTCTGGGGAGTATAACAAAAGCTCAGATTGATGAAGTGTTGCAGTGATGGTTCCTGCACACAGGATCTTTGGAGCTCAGCCAGAGTGAACAGAGAGACCGTTCTCCCCCAATTACTAGGAAGAGTCCTGGTTGTTCCAAACGTCTTCAATTTAAGAATTATAGAGGCCAACATGCTCTTGGAAAGTTTCACTTGGATAATGTTTTGTGGCCTTATTCAGATCTGTACTTCCAAACAATTCTGTTTCTGAACTAAAAAATGTTATAAAACCCCACACACAATTGGTCTCTCTCTCAGATATGGGTTTTTGACCAGAGGATATTTGATATTGTTTATAGTATCTTAACTTGCATTATACTGTTATACTGCACAGTTGTGGCATAGTAGCAAATGCTTAAAACTGCCCACAAGAACACTTGATTACAGAACATTGATTACGTCATGTAAAAAAATACAAAACGTATTAAAAACTTTGCAGCAGTTCTTTTAATCTTATTTTTGTAATGGGGCCAGGGGTGAATTAATTTCCCACTTCAACAATTGTCTGTTGTATTTCTGCTATGATAACAACACCTTTATGACAAATGCCTTAACCTTTTACATTTTTTATTGTTTTTGTGTTATCATGATCATAAGAATTTTTTAAACAAAATGACCAACATGACAAAAAATCCCAGTAGCATCACTGTTTTACTAGTTTTGATTTTGCTGAAAGTTTTCATTGCAAAAGACAGAAGCATACAGATGGCACTGCAGTAACATACAGTAGTTCAAGGGATGCATAAATCTACACCTCAGGTAGTCTAAAAGTAACAAAGTAACAATCTCACAAACACAAAGCCAGCAATCTGCCACTCACACAGCGTTTTATATTAATTACAAATGTTCAAACATTAATATAAAATGTTACATTGTTGAGTGTATTTCAGTGTTCATTGCAACAGTTTCCATGACCCAAACTTAAACTATTAAAAACTTCTAATTTGCAGTCACATTTATACATTTAGCATTTCAAATATAATAAGATGCTAAAGACAATTGCAAAGCTACAGGTTTCTCATTGCAAGCTAATATACTAAACCTATGAGTGCTCATTAAAATCTTACATAAAAAACCCTGGATTTCAGAGTTGCCTTGTGTTATCAGGAATCAGTGAGTAGATTGTCAAACGTGATCATAGCAGTTACTGTATTTTAATATGACTTTTACTTTATTTTGGTGACTTGAGTACAGTCAGTATTCTTCCTTATGGGATTTTAATAGTATGATGTACAGGGGTTAGACAATGAAACTGAAACACCTGGTTTTAGACAAAGGTTTGGTTATAGCAGCCAGGCCGTG
>JAVSBV010163727.1:0-14334 GCA_033117975.1 Parotocinclus spilosoma | reverse complement strand
TCTCTCTCTGTCTCTGTCTCTCTCTCTGTCTCTGTCTCTCTCTCTCTCTCTCTGTCTCTCTCTCTGTCTCTCTCTCTCTCTCTCTCTCTCTCTCTGTCTCTCTCTCTGTCTCTCTCTTTCTCTCTGACTAAATATTTACTAAACTGCTCAGAGGATGGACAGCAGGTACGATCACCTGCTACTGTACCCCCAGTCCCCCAGTCAACTCTGTTCACAGTAAACTTCCCCTAAAACTGGACCAAACAGGAGCTCAGGAGTACAGAGGATGAACACTAGGTGGCAGCAAAAACAAGAACAAAAAGAGGTTGAAAGAAAAGTGCTATTGTAATCAAATTGTGTCGCTTGTGCAGAGCTGACTTGGAGTCAGAATTCCAGTTCATCCCAAAGATTAAGCTCAGGACAATGAATGGATGAATCCAGTAAAAAGCCGCCTCTAATCTCTTTGAAGATGCGGGTTTTAATTCGGTTTGGTTATAAACAATGTTTTCTGCAAACAGCTGCATCCCTTCGTGAGTGTGGCTTATTATTTATGCTGCAGATAAATAAATCCGTAGATTCAATATAATAAACAAGCGCAGAAAAAGGAAAGGGAATAACATAAGATAGAAGAGAGGTCAGAATGTTTGTATATTTAAGAGAGGTGAAGGAAATAAAGGAGGAAATAATGATAGGTGATATTGTCCTTCCTGGTTCGGGTGCTCATTAATGAAGGTGAGAGGGCTGATTAATAACTGCTGAGCTAATCAGAGTCATTATCACTAATTAACACAAACACAGCTGCCGGGATTATCAGGAGAAGATACACAATCACGTTGCATTTTCTTTTCTTCTCTTGTTCGTTCTTGCCTTTTTTATTTGACCTTATTTTTTATGACATCAACACCTTTTGGGTACATTTTGGCTCCTCCTTTGTTTTGTTTTCTGCTCTTATCTCCTCTCACTGATCTTATTCCATGTTCTGAAACGAGTTTTATTTCTTATTCCTCTTATTCCTTTCTTCCATACTTCCTTTTTATAACACCTCCTTTAGAAAGTCATTTATCCCATAGACTGTCTCCTCTTTCTGTCTGATAGCTCTGTACATGCAGATGTTTCTGACAGATCCAGCTGTTTGGGCTCCTCGTGCTGGTCCTAATCCAGATATGGTAACGATTTATTGATTATTCTGCCCCGATAAGCCCTATCATTAAAACCACCTGCCTAATATAGGACCTACCCCCCCCCCCCCCACCTACACCCACCGGCCGTTCCCTCAGGGCTCTGACGGGTCGTGGTCGGGCTCCTCCGGACCTCTGAAGAGGAAGGTCATGTCATATGTGGCTCTAAGATGTTAGTAAGGTTGGTAAGATGGTGCTAAGTGGATCCTTCAGGGAGGAGATTTGTTTGTCCAGGACATCCCACAGATGCTGGACCTCGGGGTTGTGACTTTGGGAATTTGGGAGAAAAAGAGAACGATGGATCTGAGCAGGACAGGGAGCAGTTATGTGTGATGAATTAAAGATTTATAACGCTGTTCATTTTTTATTTTAAACGGTACTTCTGCTTTTGTTTTTATTTACCCAATGGAATCAGCTTTGCTTTTTGACTGTAGCCAATCAGACCGGGTTGTTATTTGTTGTTATTTGTTGTTATTTGTTGTTGTTTGTTGTTGTTGTTTTTTTGGGAGCGCCTACAGAGGCTAAAAGTGGATCATCGCTGATGTACGACCGTCATTCTCACACATGAAACCCGATCAATATCAACATGACACCTAACACCTCACATCATGTCCCATCCCCCTGCTGCTGCCGCCGCCGCCGCCTCTGCCATAAAACTCCCAGGATGCCTTGCTGCTGAGGCTGTAAATGACACCGGACCGTTAATTAATTAATAGCCATTCGGCAGAGGGCTGAACTTCACTCGTTACCGTGAAGTGGCAGGACGTTTCTCCGTCTGCCTACCGACAAATACTGATCCTGGGAGTGTGGAAGAGGGAGGGAAGGACCGGGGCACTTGTTGGACCATCAATCAACTCCCATCCTGGCCAAAGACCGAGGGAGGGGCGGCGAGTGCAGCGAGAGAGCGCGAGAGCGAGGCAGAGGGAGAGGGAGAGGAGGAATGGCGATGGAGTGGCCCACGCATCCTTCTCCGGCTCTGGTTCCAGCTGTGGTGAGCGCCGGAGCAGTTTTCATCTCCCATTACGTCTTCAACGCCGAGGCTCAGGTCCCCGATCCTGCGGTAAGACCGACTCCTCCTTCTCCTCCTCCTCCTGGTTCTCCTCGTTCTCCTTCTTTATCTGTCCTTCCTTCTTCCCCAAACGTCCACTTAGATGCAGGGAAAATGGCTGGACAGCTGCAGCGGGTCGTAAAAAGACAAAGCGTAAAAATAACGCCGCTGAGAACCCAGCTCGTTCTGAAGGTCCTAGAACATGCTACATCTTCTCAAAGCTTCAGCTAGGGTTCTAGATCAAAATAGAGATAGAGGTTAATAGTAGACTTTAAAGAGTACGTTTCCAATGAGGCTTTAAGGAGGTCATTACAAGGTAATGGGCTATTGATCAGAAGGACCAAGCATATTTACTCAATAACCCTCAACTTCAAAGCAAAAGCGGCTCAAATCCAAAGCCCTGCTGTGAAGCATGGCGGTGGTAGCGTTATGTTATTTGGGTGTTTATTCGAAAAAAAAAAAGCCTTTTAGGGTTTATGGTGCCATAGAAGGGTTAAAAGTGCAGTAAATAATCTTAACGTGATCTAAAAGGCTTTTTGTAAGGGTTTAGAGTTTTGCAGAAGGGCTTTTCAAACAGCTTTAGAGAGTCACCTGAGTTTTGGGGGCGTTGTAGACGGGCTGGAGTGGTACAGGGGGGTGTGGAGTGGCCTAAAAGGCTTTTTGTGAGGGCTTAGAGTGACGTAAAAGGGTCTAAAATGGTCCAGAAGTCTTTTCTTAAGAGTTTAAAGTGTAACGGGTGTGAGCTTAGAAGGGTCTAGAAGGGCTTCTGTAAGGGTTTTTAGATGTTTTAAGATGGTTCTAGAAGGGTCAGGATTGATATTCAGCATGGTAGAATTGAGTTTAGGATCTGACTTGCAGAGCATCTGAAAACATATCATGTCTTAAGCTGGATTTCTTTATTTCAGATTGATTTATTCTCGCTAAATGACCGTACTCAGTGCTCAGAGATCCTACTGAAGGTCTGTTATTCCATTCTAAATGATCTCAATCGTCCTGGAGACGTTCATCGGTAGGCAGAGCTCGAAGCTCCGTGGTTTTTAGGAGCTGAAGGTCCTGAGCTAAAGCTCTACCCCGAGACCTTTAGTAGTACTGAATATTAAATACTGTAGGATCATAACGAGTAAGGTCACGATGGAAAATGCGTGCGTGATCCAGTAACATCATCATCTCCACCCACAAGACAAAGGCGGATGCTTTCTAATCACGTCCACACACAGATCAGGAACACACACCGTCTCACACACAAACGATTCAGGGTTTAATCCCAGGGTGGAGTCTGGATGTCCTCCCCGTGTCTGCGCGGGTTTACTCCGGATACTCCGGTTTCCTCAGTCCAAAGACATGCGTGTTAGGTTAATTGACGTCTCTAAAAGTGGCCCTTCGTGTGTGTGTGTGTGTGTGTGTGTGTGCCCTACGATGGATTGACGGGCAGTCTGGGGTTGTTCCTGCCCTTACAGAAAGGGGTTGGTGGGTGGGCACGGGGTATCATGGCACCCTGAGGGGGTTATGTTCTTTTTATTCTCATTCGGTTCGGTTCTTCTTCTTTTTCTCCATCTTTTCTTTCTTCTCTTATGTCTTTTCCGTTTTAGTTTTGACCGTGTAACTTCCAGACTGTTTTTTTTCCCTCATTTCTTATTTCTTTATTGTTTTTTCCTTTTATAATTGATTTTTGAGTTTCTCTCTCTGTTTATCGGATTAGAATAATAAGAGGTACATTTTTTGATTTCTTTTTCTGTCTTGTCGTTTTTTATCCTCAGCTCCTCCCCACTGATCCCCCTCCCAAACCCGACCCCATCACCTCCGAGACCGTGGTGTTCTGGGGGCTCAGGCTCTGGCAGGTGGTGGGAATTTTCTCCATGTTTATTCTCGCCATCAGTAAGTTTCGATTTTTTTTTTTTTTTGTTGCTCCAATCCAAATCGAGCAGTTTTGAAACAACAGATCTTTAAAAATCGATCGGATCTTATTTAACGTCTGTCTTTGTGCGGATCTTTTTTTACCTTCTTTTTTAAAGCCGTTTCTGTATTTCCGTTGTTTTATTTTTGCCTCTGTTTGCTAAATCATAAATCTTTTGCTCCGTTTGTTCTCTTAAAGTCAGATTTATTTATATTTATATAAATATATTTTATAATATAATAATAAATATACTTCTATAAATCTTAAGTTTTATTATTATTAATTGTATTTATTTATTTATTTTTTCTACTTAATTTCTCTTTTATGGGTGCTAAATCTGATGTGTCTTGTTTTTCTTTTCTTGATGTTGAATGTAGGGCTTTGCTTGGTACAATTGTTTAAAGATATATATTGTTCTTGCCCTTTTTTTTCACGTCAAATACCTCTATAAAAACAATTATAAAAAATAAATAAATAAATAAAAATAAATCTTAAGTTTTGCCTTGGCTAATCCGTTTATTCTCATTTTTAAGAAGCTCCTGTTCAAATTAAAATCTGATTTTTTTAATTGACTGTATTTTTAAATTTGGAGAAATTGTCTTAATGTTTGCAGAATTTTAGTGCTTTTTTTTTTTTTTTTACTGATATAGTTTTTGTTTTTAGGACTTTTTAAAGACGTTTTTGAACCTGTTTTTGTGTTGTGTTTTAAAGTCATCACGCTGTGCTGCATCTTTAAATGCCGAGTTCCAAGAACTAAGAAGGAGATCGAAGCTCGTCATGCTCAGAGACTCGCTGCTAAGAATTATGCTAACACGCTGGAGACGGTTCCTCCTCTCAACGAACTTACAGAGATACCAGGAGGTAACAAACAAACAAACAAACAAACAAACAAACAAACAAAGTCAGATTTATTTCTATAGAGCTTTTTTTTTAAATGTAGTATTGTCTCTAATCAGATTTATAATCTTATGTGATCTTAAAAATCCAATCCTAAATTGAGCAAGCCTAGGGCGACAGTGGCAAGGGAAAACTCCCTGAATGGAAGGAAGGAAGAAAAAGAAAAATCACTCATCCCTAAGAAATATATTTGACTTAACTCGAATTATAGTAGAATAAAAACAAATAATAACTATAATAACTTTTCTTTTTTTTTTTTCTATTTTTCTCCCATTTTCCTTTTTTATTCTTTTCTTTTTTTTCTTGTCTTTTATTGTTTTAATTCTCATTTTTCATTTGGTGTTTTTTTAGTCAGTTTACTTTTTCTCCTGATCTTCTTTTTTTTGTTTTCTGTAGTTTTATTCCTTGTGTTTTTTTGTTCTTTTTTTACTTTTCACCGTTTTTCCTTTCCTTTATCGTGTTTCTTTATTTATTTTAAAAACCATTAGTTTATTATTGTTTTTTTCTTTTTCTCAGAGCTTTAAATTAGTTTAAAATGACAGATATTTAATCATTAATATCTCTTTATTTTACTCACACTTCTTACAAACAACACCTTATAATTGTGATTTCATAAAAGAAAACCTCGCTATTGATTACAGATCTAAATCCTGATTTAATTAAACGTTCCTAAGCTACGGTGTGTAACTACATTTCCCGGGATGCCTCTGTGTGGATAAGCCACGCCCCTCTTTGTTTGTTTAAAGTGTAACTTCTTCTTTCTTTCCTTCTTCTTTTCTTGTTCTTCTCACTCTCTGCTCGTGTTTCTCTTTTCTTTCTCTCAGCCGTTCGTACTCTCTCTGAGCGCGTGCAGACTCGCGATGCTAATCAGCTTACCGCTCTTAACGAGGAGGACGAACCGACCAATCACGTCTCTCAGAGCGAGAGCGACTGAAATGCGCATCACTTCCTGTTTTTCTGATTCTGTATCCCATGGGCATGTAGAGAAACTCTGGCTTTGTAGTTGGATTTAGCTTTGATCTTTTTAACACAGACTTTTATTATGGAAAGATTGAGTTCTGAAATTAATGTAAACAAATAAGAACGAGGCTAAAGAGACGTCAAAGCGTAGACTTTTTCTTCTTTTATCTCTGTATTTCAGCTTCACTCAAATAAACTGTCTTTTACTTTTCTCTTCTACGTCTCATTCTTCTTCTTCATTTATTTATTTATTTATTTATATATTTATTTATTTATTAATACGTCTCTTCCTGAGCTCCACCTTCTGATTTGTAGTCCAGACCCTAATTTGTAGTCTTTTTACCTCCATGGTCCCAAAGAGCAGAACATCAGTACAGGAACCACAGCTCCAGAGGATGGGCTTTGTTCTTTGTGAAACAAACACACACACACACACACACACACACACACACACAAGGTCCATCATCAAGCTACAACATCTCTGGACCTCCAGGACACACAACATGACCTACAACCAAGCTAGCAACGGCCCTCCATTATTAACAAACCGGGAAACTGGGTCATGATCTGCTCCCCTCCCCAGTCTCTGGTCCATCTTCTAGTCCACCATCTGGTCCATTATATGGTCCATCCTCTGCTCCATCATCTAGTCCATCCTCTGATCTATTCTCTGGTCCATCATCTAGTCCGTCTTGTAGTCCATTCCTTAGTCAATGATCTGGTCCATTATCTTCTACACCCTCTAGTCCATCCTCTGATCTATTCTCTGCTCCATCATTTAGTCCACCATCAGGTCCATTATCTGGTCCATCCTCTGCTCCATCATCTAGTCATTCTTCTAGTTCATTCTTTAGTCAATCATCTGGTCCATTATCTGCAGATGAACCATCCTCCTGCATTTTGTTCCCAAACCCCATCTGAAGTTCAGTCCTGGAGCATCTCTTCTTCATGGTTCATACCTAACTGGAGTGCTTTCTGAGAAAAGACATCAGGAGGGGCCCGAAAAGGGAACTGGCATGTTCTGAACCAGTGCCATCCAAAAGCAACAGCTCAGCTCTGAGGAAAACATGACCTCGAGTGACCCGGTACATAATAACAGCCGCCATTAGGCTTTAACGAGCTCTAATTGGACTCTTTAAAAGGTCCAGGGGGAGTGTTTTGGAGCAGGGCGCCTGCAGTACACTGAGATTTTAGAGAAACAGAAAGTGCCTTTGAGACGACGTCTTTTTCAGGGACGTCCAATGCAGTTATCTACAAACCCCCCCCCCCAAAAAAAAACGAGAGAAGAAGTTCTGACTGAAATATCTGAGTCTGTTCCCATCTTTCTTTGAGGAACATCCAAAAGTTCATCCTCTCATCTATTCTTTACCTTCACTTCCATCCTGTAATCCAGACTCAAGTTCATCCACTTTCATCCTACATCTGAACTGACTTGTTTTCCACGTCCCTGTCCCATCATCTCCCATCTCGTCCATCTCCTTATTACACCTTCTCCTGGATCATCTCTGAAGGCTTTCACGCTCTGGTAGAACAATATTTGACGTTTAAATGTTTCCCACCTTCATCATTCCGTTGTTTATAACATGTCCTCCCTTTTTTATAGAAGATCAGGTCTCTGGGAGTCGTAGATCCTGTTAGTCAGATTGTCTAATCTCATTTTGGGTCCTCCAATCATCTCACTTTTGTTCTTAAAGATCCTGAGCTGAACATCGGTCACTGGGAACCTTTGGTTTGGTACAAAAAGCTGTAATTCGATCCGGATAAGGAAACTCCGGTCCAATCTAGGCCTGATCAGATCTTTCTTCATCTCATCACCATCCTTATTGAAAGCAACGTTACGTTTTTTTAACAGCAGCAAAAGTGGAGGTGAAGAAGGAGGAGGTGAGCACGGTGTCGGGGAAAGTGGACGGAGAGAAGAAGAAAGAGGGCAAGAAAGAAGGTAAAAGTGCAAAGGAAGGCGAGGAGAAGAAAGAGAAAGCTGAGAAAGCTGAGAAAGCTGAGAAAGGAGCGGCGGAGGGAGGGAAGAGCAAGAAGAACAGCGAAAATGAGGCGGGGCAAGGGGGCGGGGCAAAAAAACCCAAAAAGTAAAAAAAGTGTAAAAAAAAACAAAAAAAAACAAAAAAAAAAAACAGTGACTGTGCTAAAGTTTTCCTACGAGCTTCTTTTAATTTTTTTGGAATAAGTTTTATATGAATGTGGTTTTGTTTTTTATTGTTTAAAGAGAGAGAGAGAGAGAGAGAATGTGAAATAAATCCTTTATAAACCTTTAATCTCCTGCGGGTTTGTGTTTTCTGATCATCGTTTAGAAATGAATTCATTTAAAACTCTGTCGGGATTTTTATCAAATTTTACCGACTGGAGAAAAAGAAAAACATCTTTAAGTGAAAAGATCCATCTTATTAAAAAAAGGAAAAAAGAGAACGGATAAATGGATTTCAAATTGATGAATAGATGAATTGGTGAATGGTTGGATAAACTGACGGATGAATGGATGGATAAATATATATACATAGACTGATGGACGGATGAATGGATGAATTGATTTATAATTAATGGATGAATTGATTGATGGATGGATAAATGGTTGGATATATAGACTGATGGACGGATGAATGAATTGATTGATGAATTAATGGTTGGATGAATTGATTGATGAATGGATGATTTGATTGATGGATGGATGAATGGTTTGATTAATTGATTGATGAATGAATGAATTGATTGATGGATGGATGAATGAATTGATGGATGGATGAATGGTTGGATGAATGCCTGAATGGTTGGATGAATTGACTGGTGGATGGATGGTTGAATATATAGACGTATGGATGGATGGATGGATGGATGGATGAATAGTTGGATGATTGGTTGGATCAATTGATTGGTGGATGGATAAATGGTTGGATGGATTGATGAATTGATTGATGGATGGATAAATTGATTAATGGATAAATGAATGGATTGATGGCTGGATGAATGTATGAATTGATTAAGTGATGGATGAATGGTTGGATGAATCGATTGATGGATGGATGAATGACTTGATTGATGGATGGATGAATTGATTAATTGATGAATGGATGAATTGATTGATGGATGGATGAATTGACTGATGGATGGATGGATAATTGGATTGATGGATGGATGAATGAATCGTTGGATGAATGGATGAATTTACTGAAACCCCCCCACACACACCAGAGTGTTAAACACTGACCTCTTTATTTTTGTGCAACATTCATTTTCCGTTCTTTGTTCTTCAGTAAATAAACCGTAAAATCGCTCACAGTGGGATAAACTTTAAATCTATTAAACAAAACAACAAACAAAACCAACAAATACTGAAGTACAGACACAAACATAAGGTGCTAATACTTTTATAAATGACTTTTAGCTCAATAAAACAATGTAAATCCTGAAAGAGCACTGTCGTGTTTGTTGTAGAAAGAAAATCGATAAACAGCGATGGACGGCGCCTTCTAGTGGCCAAGAAAAAAACCCACACAAAAACACACCACCCAGAGGAACGTTCACAGTGTGGGGAGAACAAAACCGGTTCTTATTTCCTTTCTTAATTAAAACCATTTGATTACTAAAAGTTATCACTGTTTTTTATAAATATTAAAAAAATTATTTAGCAGCTAGCTACGGTGCAAATTAGCGCGCTAGCTGGCTGGGTAGGTGGAAGCGTTCGTTAATTTCCTCCAGTCTTTTTAAATGTAGCACCAAACAAAAGTAAAAACGACGTTAAAATAACGTACAAACAAAACAACGTTACAGCTAATTAGCTAGTTAGCTAAGATGTTTAGAAAAAAAAAACATCTGATATAAAAGGGTTAAAAAAATAAATAAACACAAAAATCCTTATAAAAAATAATAATAATAAAAAAAAATCCTTCATGTAAAACAGACCAGGGAGGTTAGCTAGCTAGCAAAGGAGCTAGAGAGGCGCTAAGCTGATTGCTACCTTGCGGCTGGTGCTAGCTACTGTACCTATGCTAGCTCGTTGGATTTTTAGGATAGCTTATTTAACATTTTAAGCGTACATTTTTTCGTAACTAGCTTAGCAGAGGAAGCATAGCGGGGTAGAGGAGGCTAAACGGGTGCGTATACGATACTAGCATGCTAATTAAGACTTCACAGAACATCCAAGGCTAGCAGTCACATTTTCTTTACGTAAACGAAGCGTCAAAGTTAGCATCTCAACGTGCTAAGCGTTACGGAGTCTGTATTTGCGGCTAAAATGCTAATGCTAACGCTAACACACACCTGATACCTGAACATTTTGTGTCTTCTTCAAAAAGTCCAAAAATGCGTAAGTTCCGTTCCAAACGCTCACGCACCGTCCGTGATTTTAGCGTCGTTCATCCTTCCTGCCCAGTAGGGGGCGCCGTTAGCGTTAAATCAACGTCCTTAAAGTCGTTACGCTCCCGGTCCATCCTGAGTAAGAAAGCGTAGGAGTCACATGACCGTCTCTCGCTCCTCCTCCACTAACGGGGCCGGTTTGTCGTCCCCGCCCACTTTGGACGGCTCGTCCTCCTGGCCGTGGAGTTCGTGAGCGGAGGAGGGGACGGACTGATCCGACACCGAGCCGTTTTTGACGTATCCCGGGAGGTTCCGGTGCCCGTTGGTGTTGGCGTTGGCACCGAGGGGGGCTAGGCGGGTGGTGATGTCACGCTGGCGTGAGGTGACGTTGGTAACGCTGGTGTGAGAGACCATCGGACCGTAGCTGTACGTACTGCTTCCACTACGAGCTTTTCTCTTAAAGTCCAGCGCCAGCGTCCTCCGGCTCCACGATTTCTTAATCTCCGCCTGCACCTGATGGATGAATAAATGAATGAATGAATAAGTGAATGGATGGATGGATGGATAAATGGATGAATAAATAAGTGGATGGATGAATAAGTGGATGAATGGATGGATGTATGGATGAATAAGTGGATGGATGGATGGATGAAATAGATGGATGGATGGATGAATAAGTGGATGAATGGATGGATGGATGAAATAGATGGATGGATGGATGGATGAATAAGTGGATGAATGGATGGATGGATGAAATAGATAGATGGATGGATGAATGGATGGATGTATGGATGGATGTATGGATGGATGAATAAGTGGATGAATGGATGGATGAAATAGATAGATGGATGGATGAATGGATGGATGTATGGATGAATAAGTGGATGAATGGATGGATGGATGAATGGATGGATGTATGGATGGATGTATGGATGAATAAGTGGATGAATGGATGCATGGATGAAATAGATAGATGGATGGATGAATGGATGAATGGTTGGATAGATGATTGGATGGATAGATAGATGGATGGACGAATAAGTGAATGGATGGATGGAATAATAAATGAATGGATGGATGGATGGATGAATTAGTGGATAAATGGATGGATGGAATAATAAATGAATGGATGAATGGATAAATAGATGGATTAATAAGTGTATGGATGGATGGATGAATAGATGGATAATAAGTGGATGGATGGAACCATGAATGTATTAGTGGATAAATGGATGGATGGAATAATAAATGAATGGATGGATAGAAAAGTGGATGGATGAATGAATGAATGGATGGATGGAATAATGGATGAATGTATGAATAAGTGAATGGGTAGATGGATGAATAAGTGGATGGATGGATGAATGGATGGATGGATGAATAAGTGAATGGATGGATGGATGGATGAATAAGTGGATGGATGGATGGATGAATAAGTGAATGGATGGATGGATGGATGAATAAGTGGATGGATGGATGAATAAGTGGATGGATGGATGAATAAGTGGATGGATGAATAAGTAGATGGATGGATGAATAAATGAATGGATGGATGGATGGATGGATGAATGGATGGATGGATGAATAAGTGGATGAATGGATGGATGGATGAATAAGTATATGAATGAATGGATGGATGGATGGATGGATGGATGAATGGATGGATGATCTTACCTCTCCGTTGCAGAAGCAGTAAATTATTGCAACAAAGAAACCCTGTAGAAAGATCAAAGGCTTCCTCAGTCACCAGGCATTTGAACATTAAAGAGAGTGACTGAGATCAAACACCATTGGTTACATGCTGACTCTGTCACTGTGTGTGTGTGTGTGTGTGTGTTAGATTTACTGAGGCAGGTTGGTGTTTTATCAGATTTATGGAAGCTCAGAAGGTTCCATGATTTACTGATTTATCTCCAGTTCTTTAGCAGGAAGTGGAGAGAACATGCCGTGGTCTCCTCCCAGAGGAACACTGATTTATTCCAGAGTGATAATACGATCATTCTCTTATTTAGAGCTGTGTGTGTTTATTTTTTATAATTATACGATTCTGTCTAAAAAGATCAAGGTGTTTTTATTTACCTGGAAGGAGTTAAAAAGCATCTCATAATGCATCTGGATCTGCCACGGTACCCCGGAGACCTCTGTGTACGGCATGGCCATAAACACGATGTAATGAACCCCGAAAAGAGGCATCAACACCAACGTCGACTTCAGCAGCTTCCTGTTCCATCATTACAATTTATATTTAGAGATAGATATCATCCAAAGAAATCCCAATAGATCCAGCAATGCATCATCAATACATCATCAATATATCAGCAATCTATCATCAATACATCATCAATATATCATCAATATATCATCAATATATCATCAATACATCATCAATATATCAGCAATGCATCATCAATATATCAGCAATACATCATCAATATATCAGCAATGCATCATCAATATATCAGCAATATATCATCAATACATCAGCAATGCATCATCAATATATCATCAATATATCATCAATATATCAGCAATGCATCATCAATATATCATCAATACATCATCAATATATCAGAAATGCATCATCAATATATCATCAATATATCATCAATATATCAGCAATGCATCATCAATATATCAGCAATATATCATCAATATATCAGCAATATATCAGCAATATATCATCAATATATCATCAATATATCAGCAATATATCATCAATATATCAGCAATATATCATCAATATATCATCAATATATCAGCAATGCATCATCAATATATCATCAAGACATCATCAATATATCAGCAATGCATCATCAATATATCAGCAATATATCAGCAATATATCATCAATATATCAACAATATATCATCAATATATCAGCAATATATCATCAATATATCATCAATATATCAGCAATACATCATCAATATATCATCAATATATCATCAATATATCAGCAATATATCAGCAATGCATCATCAATATATCAGCAATATATCATCAAGACATCATCAATATATCATCAATATATCATCAATATATCATCAATATATCATCAAGACATCATCAATATATCATCAATATATCAGCAATATATCATCAAGACATCATCAATATATCATCAATATATCAGCAATATATCAGCAATAAAAAAAGAAATCAATATCGTTACTACGTGACAAATGATCAATAAATCAGACATAAAAAATTAAAAAAACCAATAAATCATCAATATATTGGAAACAATGAAATACAATAAATAAGCAACAAATTAAAAATAATAAATGAATATATAAAAAATTAAATAAATACTCAATAAACCTGAAAATAATATCAAATATCATAAATAAAGGATAGGCCCAAAGTCAATGAAAAATAATGAATCTTTGTAATAAATTGTTTTCTTTAATATTTGCTTTATGTTATAAGCAAACCTGAGAAATAACTAAACAAAATAACAAAAATCCAGTCGTATGAATGAATGAATTAATATTTACAAACAATCTAATAAAGAATAATAACAGGATTAATTATAATTCTTTTTATTATTTTATCATGAATGTATTTTGCATATTTAAGCGTTATAACATAAAGAAGAAGAATGAATAGTTATAAACAATAACATTAATAAATGGGTACAGAGGGTCGAACCGAAAATATTAGGACGTAATTAAGTGAAGAAAAGGAGAAATAAAAGAGAAAGGAGTGTGTAGGACCTGTACTGCTGCCTGCTGTCACACCGGCCTGCGTTACTCTCTCTCAACTTAGTCGCCAGAACCCGGATTATATTTAAGAACAGCAAGAAGTTCACCTAAAAATAATAAACATCAAATAATAATAAAATAATAAACAGTTAGATTTATTTTAGATTCAGTACAGAAGGTTCGTTATTTTGATTGTGTTTAGAATCTCACCACGATCGCCGTCAAAATCGGGATCTGGACGATCCATTTCAGATTCCCAGCACTCAGATCCCAACACCTGCACACACACACACACACACACACACACACACACACACACACACACACACACACAAACAAACACACACATCTATCATCAGCACGACTGAT